>PVJA010007433.1:39884-68726 GCA_004027025.1 Myocastor coypus | reverse complement strand
CAGGGTTCGAACTCACGACCTTGCACTTGCCCAGCAGGCACTTGTGCCTCGGAGCTATCTCCCCAGCCCCTGTTTGATCAATCTTATATACCTATATGTATTAATCTAAACTGATCCGATGATGAAAATATGTAATATAACCATTGTTAAATTCAAACAATAAAAGAATTGGAAAAAAAAATAAATAAACTTCTCAAGCTTACATAATAAACAACATCCTAGAGAGATAAGGGTATGTACTCTACGTAGGTAGGATGTACTCCTACATAGTAGGATGTAAAACTACTGAGTTATTTAGTTAAGCTTTTAGACTGTAGTTGACACAAGGTAGCAATCTATACACATGATACAAAAGAAAAGAAAAGCAAATCTATAATTTCCAAAATTGAACATCAGCTAATTAAAGCAAATCTCAAATTTTCAAACGATGAACATTTGAACATGAAATCCGATTATGTTTGTAGGTTAATGAAACATCTTCAGAACAAAAATTGCATTAGAAAAAAAGTGCTATTATATGACCACTGCATAATCTGTGACTTGAGAAGCTTAACTGTGTCACATTTATATAAATACTGTATTAGGAAATCTACACATGGCTATTTCTAACCAAACATTTTCAAATGTAAGTATAAAGCAGCAAATGTTTTTCCTAAGTATTTTATGTTAACAATGAATTCCTATCATTTTAGAGGTGGTTGGATATCTTCCTGAAGCAGTACCAAAGAAAACAAAATTATTCAAGGTTTGAGATTTTTTTCCAGTATTTCCTGTTTTTCATTTAAAAGAATGACAGTGGAAAACACATTCTTCAGCAAAGTCGGGCTTTTAGCTGCAACTTTATGTTCTTGCCAGGTGGAGAACATTGAAGCAAAAGGAAAATGGCTTCAAATCAAACCACAGCAAGCATAAAACACATATAAAAAAAAAACTGTTCAAAATTTTAAACTTTGGTACCTTATTGGGGCTGGAAAATGAATGCAGTATGGATAGCATTAATACAGAAATTCTAAGATATTAATCATTCAAGGCCAAAAGTTCAACATTTCAGAATATCAAATAACACATTTAGGAATCTAGGAAGTGCTGGGATCATGCAGCATGGGTGTGGGCTCCATGTGCCTCTTTTGTCTGAGAGACAAAGGAGACCTCCTGTGAATTGAACACTGCCATAAAACTGTAGACAACAACCAGCTGAAAACAACCAGTCTTGAAATCACAGAGAAATAATTTTTTTCCTTTTTTATCCTTTGCTCATGAGTATGAACATTTTTTTTAGTTATGTATAGCTGTTTTTGTTTTCTTTTTTTTTGCTTGTCTTCTTCACCAATTTCCCAAAGCTTAGGTAATCTTCCTTTGTCCTTCAGCTTTGGTTCCATTCTCTTTCTCCTATTTCTCCATTTTTCTTCTTACCCTTTAAAAGCTCTCTCCTTCAGGGTAAATCACTCTACTAAGGGGATAACTACTGCATACAATGTTATGATTTGCTTTAGATTTCATTAGGTAACTGTAAATCTTGGGCCTGTAGTTAAAGTGACAACTGCAGTTTGTCACTTTCTAGACATAATACCATTAATACTACTAATACAGCATCAGGCAAGTTTAGCAATAAAATGTCACTGCTAAACTTTGCATTTAGGGTTTGTTTCCAAAACATTTTGTTTGTATTTGTTTTATAGAATTAGCCTAATTCAGTAAAATGGCATGTGAAAAATCAGATTTGAAAGTATGGGAAGAGGCTGAAAATAAGTCATTCATCAGATGCCTTGGGCACTGATTGATGATGATGATGATGATGATGATGATGATGACGACGATGATGATGACGGTGCTGGTGGTGGTAGCAGCAAGGACATGTCAATGATGCATCAATGACAATGCATAAACAAAGATGACTTTGCTGCTGGTCACCTGAGCCAAAGAAGGAAGAGGAAGACAACAGCAATGCTGTGTTGACTAGCCAAAATGAAAAAGAAAAAAAAAAGATCACACAGGCCTAAATGATCCATGGTAAGAACCAGATTTGAAAATCCAGTTAGTTTCTTGGCGGAAGTGAAATTTATTTAATGGAATGACAGTACTGTGATTCAATGTTGGAAACTGTAGCAGATATGTTACAAGATGCTGTGAAATACATAAATGATGAAAGACAAGTAAAATGTTCTTTATGAACATTCAGTCATACTTGAAAATGTATATTATTATGATATCTCACTATCTGAACTGAAAGCACTCACTGGTCTGCTATATTTAGTAGGACTTTCTCATGGTAACCCCAGGAATGTAAAAGAAGTGACGGGTTTGAGCTCGCATTTTGTAGAACAATGACACTGACATTTGCTTTGCTACAGAAATCGTCAGAGGCTTGATGACAGTGAAAAACTACATACCAAGAAAGCAGAATGAATAATCTGGCTGCTATCTACTTATTGTTTGAAATTAAGAAATAAATTAAGACAGCCTTGACAATTAAATTATAATGCTAGTACAAACTTTCAGAACCTAAGGGATGAAATGAAAGCAGTATTACAAGGGAAAGTGACAGAGGAATTCTCACAGCAGAAAAGCCAAGTGAGCTAAAATAAATTGAACCTCAATATTAAAGCTCAAACTTCTACAAAAAGAGTAAGTTAAACCCAAAGAGCATAAATATAAGGAAAATCTGAAATTAATGTAACTGAGAACAACAATAAAAGGAATCAATTAATCAATAAGTTAGCTCTTCATCCTATTGTAGATACCTAAGTTACTTAAAAATATTATAGGCAGTTAGACAGGGCTGGGTCCTCAGCATAGAAGACAACTGCAGCTGGAAGTATATTCATTAAATGTCAGGCTTCAACAAAAAAGTAATGACTACACCCACATACTTCCCATAGGGATGAACAGTAATGCTTAATACTATAAGAAGGCATCAATCACCTTGGATGAGGGACCAAAATGTCTAGAGCCCATTTCTTCCTGGAAAATACATATTTTTTTTCCATGTATGGTCACTAAATGATTTGCTTACCAACAATCTGATCCCCATTTAATCAATGTTACCTAAACAACTATACTTGGTCTGATCTTATTGGTTCATGATAGCTGTGTCCCACTTCACATTCATCTTGTGATTTTCCATTTAATCAATATTACCTAAGCTAATATACTTGTAATCTTATTAGTAGACTACAGTTTTGTCCCACCTTGAGCCCATCTCATCTCAAGGTTTTGCTCAATAAAACACCTTTCAGAAGCAAGGTCAGGTAACTTACTTTCTGGGACCCCTTCTGTCTCTTTGACAGAAGCTATCTTTCTCTCAATAAATTTTTCCTACTCTCTCTGCTGTTCCTAGATTCATTCCTTGAGTTTATAGAACATGAAATTGACATTTTGGACATCTACCAAATTGAGACTTATTATATTTTCTTTATATTATTTTGAGGTCCATATATCATATGCCCTATATCAAAATGATCAAATAAAATGAACAAATCCTTAGCAAATCTTACTAAAACAGGAAAGAGCTCAAATTCATGCAAGAGGAAGAGGGTGAAATCACAATGGATCCTACATAAGATCCTCCATATCTACTTTGAGATATGCTGAGTACTTTCTCACTCCAAAAAGATGGAAAATTCAGAAGAAATGAAGATTCCTAGATATTACTGGAAAAAAAAAAAAAAAATCCAAAGTAGAAAAGCCTAGCTCCTGACAGAATCACTGAATTCTATAAGGAATTTAAAGAAATAACATCTGAAAGAGAACCAACACTCCTAGATTTTTTGTTTTGTTTTGTTTTGTATAGAGTCTATAAGTCTCACTACCCAGATCAGACTTGTAGTGATTCTTCTGTTTTCAGCCTCCCAGTTGCAATAGCCATCGCAGTATGCCCTGGGGGCGGGGCCAGCATGGCACACCAGGGATGGAACCCTGGTCCCTGCATCTGCATCTGCAGGCGCTTTAATCCCCTGAGCTATTTGGCTGGCCCCCAACTCAATTCTTAAAACAAACATTACCTTGATATCAAATTTAGAGAAGGATACAGCCAAAAAGAACTATAGCCCTATCTACAGCCCAATCTCCTTATCTTCCTTAACAAAAAGAGATCAAAAACTCCTCAATAAGATATTCACAAACAGAATGCAGCAAATCATCATAAAGAGATTTTATATCATGACAAAGTAGGATTCAACCCTGGGATGCAGGGATGGTTCAATATATGTAGAACCAAGCACAAAAATGACATGATTATCTCAACAGATGCAGAAAAACCATTTCATGAAGTCCAACACTATGGTGGATTGCCAACTGTCAATCAACTTGTTAAATAGAGATGAAGTGAACTTGCATGGTGCTGGGAGTGGGAGGCTGACCTAAGGATTACTGCCAGCAGCATAGAAGGCAGAACTTGAGGAGAAGGGATGAGGCTGTTGGGGAAGCTGTTTGGAGACACTGGTGGTTCATGCTGGAGAACTTTTCCTGATAACCTGCTATTCTCATCAGAGGAAGAGGTAGGAACCGTCATTGAGAATGGCTATAGATCATTTTTGGGGGGTTCTGCTTTTCACCTAGAGCATCACTTCCTGGTTGCAGTGGGGAGGCTGGTATACAGCTCAGTCTCCTGGATAAGACTGTTGCACTGGCTATCCTCATGGGCACTCAGCTTTCCTCATAAATGGAGCTCAGCACTTCACTGTCACTGAGGATGGTTGTACTTTTCAGGAGAGTATGGTTCTTACCTTGAACAATGCTTCCTGACTCTAGTTCAGATCCCTCAGCTGCTAGCACAGATCCTTCATCCTGCTGGCATAGACTATCTAGCTTCTGCCATTGACCTTTGGGCCTTGCCAGCACAGATCTGTAAAATACCCCTAGGTTGGACACTGCCATGAGTTCTAGGCCTCCAGTTAGACTTGTAGGAGGCACTGTTATGAGCTGTGGGTCTTTAGCTGGACTCATGCAGAATATTTTTCTGTGATCCAGGCCCTTTGTTGAATTGTTTGGTCTTTCATGTGTGGACAGATTTCCTATACTCTATGTATATAATTCTTCAGATGATTCATTAAGAAATGATCTTATACAGCCAGCCAAATAGCTCAGTGGATCAAAGTGCCTGCAAGCAGGTGCAGGGGTGGAGAAGTTGGTGGGGAGTGATCCCTGGGCCTGAAAGCTGGTCCCACCCCCAAGGCATGCTGAAAGGGCAATTGAGACTGGGCCTGGTGGCAAGTGCCTGTAATCCCAGTTCTTGGGAGGCTGTAAACAATCGGATCACTATGAGACTGATCTAGTAGTAAGACCCTGAACACCTTGTACATCCTTCCCTAAAATACAAAATAAATAAATAGATAATCTTATAAAATGTGTCCTGTATTGTATTTTTCCTTTTTGCAAAACCCTAAACTATAATAAATGTCCATTCATGATAAAAATTCCTTCAGGGAAAAGGACAGACATTATCATTTTTTGTTTGTTTGTTTGTTTGTTTGTTTGGTTTTGTTTTTTAAGAATTTTTGAGCTGGGTGTGGTGGTGCACACCTGTAATCCCAGCACTCGGGAGGCTGAGGCAGGAGGATCGGTGCAAGTTTGAGACCAGCCTGAGCTACAAAAGTGAGCTCAAGGCCAGCCTGAACTGCATAACAAGACCCTGTCTCAAAAAGACAAAAAAAAAAAAAAAAAAAAAAAAAAAAAAAAAAAAAAGAATTTTTAAGTGATGACAGAGATCAAATCCTGGTTCCTGTGCTTGCCTACACAGGTACCTAATCCGTTGAGCTATCTTGCTGGCCCAACAAAATCAATTTTTAAAAATTAAAGACCAAACAAGTCCACGACTGGAAGTTTTCTTGTTTTTGGTTCTGGCTTTCTTTAGTCTTGTGGAGAGAGGGTTTCACTATGCAGTTCAGGCTGGCCTTTAGCTCACTCTGTAGCCCAAGATGGCTCTGAACTTTACATGATCCTTCTGCCTCAGCCCCTTAGTGCTGAGATTACAGATATGTGGTTAAACTCTTCTGCTGTGTGGTTAAGGTCAGTCAGATCTCCTCAGGATTTACCTTGAAACCATGTACAGTGTTTTGTAGAACTTTTGTCAGTGTCAGCCATCTGGATGAGTCATGGCCACTGCTTGACCAGTTTGCTCTCTATGAAAGCCTGAGAAAATGTTTTCTCTCTAGGTGACTCTTCTTAGGCACACTATACATCGTCAATTCCTTTCCTGTGTGGCCCCATAATCTCCTTGAACAGAAAATTTGGGACACTATTGAGTTATAGGATGTTACAGTTTAGGTTGTCTTAGGTCCTGAGTCCTCACTGACCTTGAAGGGCTAGGGCCAAAATATTGGCTAACCTTGTAGCTGGTCTTTTTCTCTGATTTTTGGTCTGCAGATTTAGGTTCTTAACCCTCCAGAAGAGAAGTTAAATGATACTATCACTCTATAACATAGGTACTTGAACTCATCACTGTCTAAATATTAAATGCCTTAGACTTAACATGGACCCATTATTTTCCATCAATCATTGCTATTCTAATAAATCCCCATAGAATGTGATTTTAAAAAAACTGTTATAATTTTTTTACACAGAAATTTAGAAATCTAAGCATATACAAAATTGTAGTAGGTCAATTCTACGGCACTTTTCCTTGTCTGATTTTCTCTTTAATTACCTTTTTTCTTTTTTTTGTTTTCTTTTAAAACAAACATTTACTTAAGAGAGACTGTAGCAATAATTGAAATTACATTAGAAGCAGCACACATCTTGAAGACCAGAATGATAAGCATTCTAAGCAGAAAACTTAAAAGTGGGCAAGGGAAAAACCTGGCTGGAAGAATTATTACTAAGATAACAATTAGCCAGGCATGGTGGTGCAAACCTGAAATCAGTACTCAGAATGCTAAGGCAGGAAGATTGCTAAGAATTCAAAGTGAACCTACACTAGATAAGTGAGTTAAAAGCCACCAGCCTGGACTACATAGCAAGACTCTGTCTCAGAAAACCAAACTAAAAAAATCAAACAATAGCATTCCTCAGAGACTTACAATGCAGTTCCTATTATTATGGCTTCTCCTGATATTCTCCCAAAGCCTCACTCTCTCATATATGGGGCTGTTTGGAGGTGGCTGGCTCTAGGGCAGTGATGATAACTTATAATGATAACAAAAAGGAGGGTGCAGTATGTATGCCATAGCTTTGTCATCACTGATTTAGGGTGTGTGAATATAGATCTAAGGGAGTATGAAGTCCATTGATAGGTTTAGCATATTTCTCAGTACAGATAATGAAAAGCTCTACCCTAGTTTGTGGGTGGCACTAACCAACAGGCTTGTAGGCTGAATGAAATAAAAGGGAAAGACTTGTTTTGATGCTTCCTGTTTGCCATCTCCTCTTTAATGCCCTTCTGCCATACTGTTTTGTTTTGGAGCCAGTGGACACAAACTGAAATCTTTACAAACTGTGAGCTAAAATAAATCTTTCCTTTAACTTTGGGGTGTTAGTCACTGTTTCGTAGTAATAGGACAAGTACCTAAGACACCAATAAATATCCCATTGGAGTATTTTACAGAATAAGAAAAATTATTTTTAAACTTCATAGAGCAATTGAGTGACCTGGTATAACTAAGCTATCTTGAAAATGAAGTGTGAAATCTACTATTTTTGTTTTATTTTGAAACCACAGAGCTATAGTAATTATAACAGTGGGTAATGAAATAAGGACAAACACGCAGATTGTGAAACAGAATATCCAGAAAAAAACTCAAAAAGCAATGATCAAATGACTTCCAAAAAGGATGCCAATATTATTTAATGGAAAAAAAAACTTCAACGTATCATACTAAAACAATTCAGTATCAAACACAAAAATGAAGCTGGACTCTGATATTATGCCATCTACAAATATTAACTCAGAATGGATCAAAGACCTAAAGTTAAGTGCAAGTTGTATAAAACTCTTAAGAGGAAAATATGGAGGAAGATCTTAGCGGCACTGTATTTTACAATGATTTCTTGCATACAAAAACCAAAGCATATACAATAAAACACATAAATTACACTTTCAAAATTACCATTTGTATTTCAAAGGACTATAGGAAGAATTTTTTTAAACAATTAAGAGAATTGGAAAAAATATTGGATAATTATGTATCCTTATCTCATAAGGATCAATGTTAAGAATATACACACCAGTGATGGTGAGCCTTTCAGAGACAAATGCTGAAACAGCAACTCAAAACCCACTTATTTATCACACAATGTCAACACTGCAATTAAATCTCAATACTGATATTTCAGCTTAGAAAAACAAATAACATGTGCAATACGTTCGCTACCACTGATACACAGAATAATCCAAATATAATCCAATTTAACACTGGGTAAAGAATCTCAATGAACATTTCTCCAAAATGATGTAAATGGGTGATAGGTACATGAAAAGATGGTCAACAGCATTAGTCATTAGAGAAGTACTAATCAAGACCTCAGTGAGGTCCTCTCATACCTTTTATAATGAATACTATTTAAACAATCAACAAAAATTAAGTGCGGAGGATCAGAAAAGGACCTCTCAGACCCTGCCAAAAGGAAGTATACCCTCTATGCCATCTGATCTAGCAGTTTTGTATCTGAGTATATTTACTCCAAAGAAAACAAAGACTCCAACAGATTTTATGATGCAAATGTTCAATGCAACACAGATAGGAATGGTATAGGGGACAGTCCTAGAGACCATCACAAAAGATGCGGACCTTGCCACCCAGGGTACAAAGAAATTTTCTTCTTCATTCATGCACATGCAAGAGGAGGACAATGAACACCCTAAGGGTGGGAACTGCAGGAAAATACAAACACTGTAGCTAAAGAGGCCTGGTCATTTTGAAGATCCAGCCTGGGCTATCATTCCTATTCTGCAATAAGCTCTTCTTCTCTCTAAAACTGAGACTGTGTATGGTCTCATTATTCAACCTGGTGCAATCTCTGGCTGCCAAGAAACAGGGTACTATGCTATTTGCAAGAGTTACAAGCTGGGAAAGACACAAATGCCCATCAACAAATCAATGGATAGCCAAAAGGTACTACATATATGAAATAGTCTATCAGAAAAATGGAGTTCTGATACCTCAATGAAGATGTAAATGATGCCAGTTACACACACAGAGCAACATAATCATATTTACATAAGGTTCTTGGAACAAGCGTAATTCAGACATAGGAAGCTGATTAGAGTTTACCAGGAGCTGGGAGAATTGAGAATGCTAAGGTATGCTTAATGACTGTCAATCTACTCTTCGGGGTGATGACAAAGAAAACAAATGGTGGTGATATTTGTACAATGTGATCAATATAACTAATTACACTGCATTATACACACCAAAGTTAAAAGACAAATTTATGCTGCGAGTTTTAAAAATTAATGTTATATACCAAACTTCTGAGACTAAATTATGGAAGTTCTATGTTCTTTCATGAAACTGCTTCCTCTTATATTTTTTCCCTAATTGCTATAGACAGTCATCCAATCATCTAAGGTTGAAGCCAGAGTCATCTTCACTACTCATCTCATTTATTTTTCTCTAAATATTTCAATAAAATATAAGCCAGCTTGGCTACAGGGAAGTCTGTGTAGACAGATGAAAAAAAAAAAAAAACACCAGAGAAGTAATGAAGTAGTGATTTAAAGAATAAAAGAAACTTAAGGGGCCTGGCGGGATGGCTCAGTGGTCTAAAGCGCCTGCTTGGGGAAGCTTGGGCGGCTTCAGGGACCGCGGTTCGATCCCGGGCACCACATGCTGCACCAGCCCTGCCCTCGGGGTGGGTTGAGCCAGCCATAAAAATGAGTGAATAAACAAAGGTTCTCAAACAAGAATAAAAATAATAAATAAAATTAAAAATTAAAAAAAAAAAAAAAAGAAACTTAAATGTAAATTTTACCAGTTAGATTTTATTATTTGTCAGGTATGGTAAGGTTAACAGATCAAGAGACAACTGCTGTTAAAGAAGTTTTGTTATTCTAGGAGGAGGGAGCTAAGTCTATCATGCAACAGGCCACATGATAAAAAGCAAAAACAAGGGGAAAATATGGGTGTGAGCCTTTCCTGTCATTTCCATGGTAAGTAATGAGTGAACCAGGTTTAGCATTGGGTAGCTTAGGTAATTTCAGTGGGCTCTAGACTATAGGATGATTTTAACTATCTTGTACCTGGTCCTGACATAAAGAAGTTGTTAAAGGCTAGAGGTGTATCCTATTAAGGAGCTAGAATGTGTACAAAAATATACTTGTAGGTGAGTCTTTTACTACCTTTAATAATTGGTTGGACAGAAAAGGCAGCAATTCCCTGAAGGACAATAGAACCCTAAGATGTCAGGGCACCATAATACAGAAGAACAAAAGAGAATGATTAATACAGAGAAAAAACAAAATTGTAGCAAGTGTTATAAGTATCTAAATATATAAAAGAAATATATAAAAAAGACTAAATAAAATAGTAAAGATAACCTAATACAGACAGTGGTAAGAAACCTATAGCACATTTGCTACAGTTGTTATCACTGAAAGTTCTAAATGCTCACTATCATTGATCTAGTATATATATTTTATCTAGTAATTTTAAAAAATAAAACATACATCTAATTAAAATGAAATTTCATTTAAATATATGATATCAAATATGAGTAACATATTTGACAAATAAAATTTAAAGTTAGTATTTGCTATCACCAAAACTGATTGTCAAGTTTTTATTTTTGGTTGAGAGTGTCTGCTCAATAAGCAGTTTAGGCTGGTCCTGGCCTCACTGTGTAGACCAGGCTGTGAACCTGAGGTGACCCTCCTGCCTCAGCCTCTTGAATGCACAGGTGTGCACCATCATTCCCAGCTTTGACTGCAAAGTTTTATCTATTAATGCTGGTACATGAGAATCTACATTTTTTTTTATCTGAAAATGTCTTTTCACCAAGTACAATCAAATACATATATCAATCTATGTACATCTCTTAATGTTTGCTTTTTAACACTGCAAACTAATCACATCTAATTGAACTTTATGTGGAAGCTCTTTTCTACAAATGCACTGTGTTACACAAAAATTTCCTTTGCACCTGAATCAAGGTCCTAAAGCTGCCACTGGAACTGTGGCTTGAACTCAGGAAATATGTATGTGGGATAAAAGTCCTGATTTAATTTATGAGAACATTAGAAATAGAAAAGGCAACTTGATGTTATTTGTGTTTCAGACAATTGCACTGGTTGTCACTGACATGACTTCACCTCATTATCATTTTCACAGATAAGCAGCAATGTTTGCTCAGTAGTTTTAGACAAAATTCACTAGGGATTATTAATCAAGTCTGCAGCAAAAGCTATTTTCTGGAGGAAGAGCAGTAATAGCACAGTGGAAACATACTTTGCTTGCATTCATGAGGCTCTGAATTTTATTACCAGGGCCTAAAAATACAAAAACAAAAACTATTTTCCTTATTCACTCAGTGGTGGACTACATTCTTCCAGTTTAGAAAAATGTTGATTTCAGACAGGAGCTAAAATCCAATAAACCTCTACCATAGCCATCAAACTGAAAGCCTGTGGCTTGGGTAAATCAGAAGATTAAGCTTCTGTCTTCAACAAAAACTTACAATAACCACAGGCTTTAAAAGTCTTACATTTTTATTAGTTTGTAAATATATCTAAGTATTTTTCTAGTCATCATGTATTTTTATTACCATCAATTTATATATACCATAGTAGATTTCTCTAGACTGCAATGAATTTAGAATTTTGTCAATTCAGCTTCTTTCAGAAGTCTTTTATCTGGTGTTGTTCCACACATGCTACTTGCACATAGTACTTCCTTGACATTTCCCATCAAGTACTGACCGTAACGGTTGTCCACTCATCAATTAACTAAGCACATCTTATGTTTAGTACACTTATGTTCATATTTTATTTTTGTCAACAAGTTTTGTACTGACAGATTATAGCTTCAATTCTCCAACCTTTGTATTATTTTCAGTGAAATGAAAATATTGCAATGAATACTTAGTCTGCTAACATTAACTTATATATTACAGTCCTTTGGCATAGTACAGTATTCACATTCAGTACACTGTATCATGAAAATATTTGGTCATGTAATTGAATAAAATATTTCATGCTCCAATGAGTTTTAAAAGCAGGATCATCAAAGTGTATTTTTCTCGGTATGTGCTCTTTTGACAAAAGTACATACTACCAATAAAAAGAATATAAATGTCCTAGTATGTGTGGCATTTGACATTTGTGAACTAGTGACTCTCCTATGAGTTAGAATGCCAAACAGAAAAGTAATGCATGGAAAGTATCATATATAATTGCTGGGAAGCACTACTGTTATGGTTTGTGTCTAGTTGTCCCCAAAGCCTCATGCAGTCATAGGGCAGGGACTTGTAGAGTTTGAGACTAACTCATGATGCACTAGGATTATGTGTCTTAGTACTGTGGGGATTACAGATTTACTACTGTTGGGATTATGTGTATGACCTGAGGCAGATAGCCTGAGGCAGATAGTCTGAGGCAGACAGCCTGAATGTAATGCAAGAGAGACAGAGAAACAGTCTTTCTGCTGCCCTGGTTGGTCGGTTGCCCCTGTCACCATTTGCCTTTATGCTGCCATGAACTGGATGCTCTCTGCCCTATTCCACTCAGCCTTGGGCCAGCTGAATATGAACTGAAACTTCCAGTAACTGTGAGCCTAATAAACCTTTCCTTCCCTCATTTTGGGTGTCGGGTATTTGTCCCAGCAATGAGAGAAAAGTAACTGAGACAACTATTCACCTTCATCTGCTTTTGTAGACAGATTGAAGAAATCATACAGGACATAAATATGTGAGCATATTTAAGGTCCAATAAAACTTTATGGATGATGAAATTTAGATGTAACTTTCAAGTATAGCAAAATATTCTTTGATTTGCTTTGATCACTTCAATATATAAAAAGTATTTTGAGGGGCAATATATACATAGGCAGAAGCTATCTGATCTGATATCTGATCATTAGTCTGCCAAATCTCTAATGTAACAAGTGCAGAAGAATTTACTATATTTGAATATTTGAACGATTTTCAGATTATTTATATAATACAATACAGATGAGAAAGAGACTGACAGAAGACTAAGTTTGTATAATGGTTAAGAGAATACAAATAAAACTTGAATTTTGAAGTTTATTTTATTTGTCCAGTATATACTGTTTGGATAAGAATTTTCAAAGTCTCAATTCATTCACTATTATGAAGGATAACAATTCAAAGCACAGATCTAAAAATGATATGAGATAATCCATGCAAGGTGATTTTTAACAGTACTTACAATGGGCGTGCTCAATAAATGTTAAACCCATACGTTATTGCCACTGTAAATCAGATGATAATGATACCCCTAAAAAACGAGTGATAAAATATACATTGAAAAGGTAAGTTAACCAGCTATAGGCACATGTAACAGAATAAGATAAATCCAGAAGGATTCAAACACTGAGAATTATGATGCAAGTATATAAAGTGTATTATTTTATGGAGTAATCTTTGGAATGGAAGGCAGAATTTAAATATAAATTCAAGAATCCCATGTGAATATAGAAAATAGCCTTAAAAAACTGAATCAGATTTCAGGAACGAAAGTAGAAAGTGACAATCTTCTAAGTTCCATCTTTAGGGATGGGAGAATGTAACAGTCAATAAAGGTACCCAGGTGTGGTGGCACATCTGGGTAATCCCAGTATTTGAGAGGCCTAGGCAAAAAAAATATTGTGAGTTCAAGATCATCCTGGGCTACATAAGTAAGTCTGAGTTCAAGGCCACCCTGCACTACAAAGTGGCACCCTACCTTAAAAAAAAAAAAAAAGCAAACAAGTCAACAAATACATAGTAAGTAGAATGGAACATAGCACATATACAAAAGAATCAGTACAACAATTCTTATCATAGGAAGATAAATGTTTATGTACTTAAAAAATTAAAAGGAAACTAAGTGTAGCAAATTTAAGTATAATATATGATTTCATAAGAAAACACTGTTAAAGTTGAAAACTCTACTTACTGATACAGCTATCATTGTACTGTCTGGTCTCCATTCAGCTTGTTTATAGGATCCAAACTGAGTAGAAGATTTTGTAGGTTCCTTGTAGGTTACAATTAATACAGTAGGCTGGAAGAAAATAGTTGTAACTTTAGTTAACAGCTCATAAAAACATAAAAAACTTAATTTATAAAATACTCTGAAAGCATTTTAAAATGTAGTAAGACATTATAATCTAATATTAAATAATAAACTTTCAGTACTCCAAACAAATTAGACAATGTTAAGCCTTTATCTATGTTTTAAAAATCCCAAATCAATAATTAATGACTTTTCCAAACAGAACTAGTACAGATGAGTTCACAGGTGAATCTGACTAAATATTTCAAGAACTTATATAATTCTGCTACAAAGCTTTATGGAGGGCGGAATGCAAATGATCTTCTTAAATCATTCTGTAAGGCCTGTATTACCTTAATCCCAAAGCCAGACAGAAGCATTACCTGGAAAAAATAGTATAGACTAAAATCTCTTATAAACATAAGTGCAAATTCCCAACAAAACATTGGCAAACCAAGCCTAACAATATGTAAAAAGTATGCACTACAATCAAGCGGGACATATCCCAAGGATGTAAGACTGCTCAACACCAGAAAATAAATGACTACAATCTATCACATCAACAGGCTGAGAGGAAAAAAAAAAAAAGCATAATTTTATCAATAAATGCAGAAAAAGCATTTGATATATCAAGTAATCATAATAACAACTCAGCAACTTCAACATGATAACCAGTACTTACAAAAGCCCTACATTTAGCATATATATATATTTCAAAACAATTGAGACACCCAGGCTCAATTGTCATCTCAGCATGCCCTGGGGGACAGGGCTGGCATGGCAGGCCCAGGGATCAAACCCCAGGCCCCTGCACCTGCTTGCAGGCACTTTTATCCACTGAGCTATTTGGCCGGTCCTAGCTTTCCTATTAAATTCAGGAAAAATGCAAACACATCTTCATCTCTGTTGCCCCCTCCCCCCGCCACAGGATCTCCATATCTAGTTCAGGATGGACTTGAACTTCACTCACTGCAATGTTCAGTCCCAGTGCTAGAATTATAGGTGTGCTCCACCATGCCCAGCCTTCGCTGTTTTTCAACACGGTAGCAAAAGTTCACACTGAAAAGAAAGAAATAAAACTGCTTATCCACAGATACAATGGTCATCTATGGAAAAAATCAACAAGAAAAAACCTTGAGGGCCAGCCAAATAACTCAGTAGATTAAAGCACCTGTAAGCAGATGCAGGGTTTTGGAGTTTGATCCCCAGGCCTGTAGTGCTGGCTCTACCCCCAGGGTGCACTGAAATGGCAAATGAGACTGGGCATGGTAACGCATGCTTGCAATCCCAGCCTCTGGGAGGCTGTAAACAGTGGATCACTTCGAGTCGCATCTAGTAGTGAGACCCTTCCTTAAAATTAAAAAAAAAAAACAAAACAAAAACTCACCTTGGAAACTACTAAGCAAAGACAGAAAGTTGTAGGGTACAAAGTTAGTATACGAAAAAACATTTGCTTATATTCCAGCAAAGAAAAAGTGAAACTCATAATTTAAAATATTTATACATTTACATTAAGTATCCAAGGTGAAATAGTGTACAAATCTAACAAAATATATACAAGATTTCTATGAAGAATACCACTAAGATGAAGTATACCAAAGAGTATACACTTAAATAAATAAGTGTATGTTACAGAGTAATGGATAGGAACAGTGAATCATAAAGATGTCAGTTCTTTCCAATTTGCTCTACAGACTCAGTGAAATCTTAAGTCAACTTCCAGCAAGTCACTTTGTGGGTGTAGACAAACTAAATTTTATACGGAGAGGCAAAAGACCAACCAAGAAGAGTCAACTCGATATGAAGAAAATGTTGGAGAAAAAAAAAAAATCAGTCAAAGAAACACAATAGAGCGCCTAGAAACAGACCCACATAAGTGGAATTAAGCGATCTTTGACAATGGAGCAAAGGAATATAAAGGAGAAAGGTCTTTCCACAAGTAGTAATAGAACAATGAACAAAAACATTCACTATGAAGAATCTAGAGGCAAAGTTTACACCTTTCACAAAAGTTAATTCAAAATAAATCAGTTTTAAATGCAAAACGTAGAATTCTTAGACGATTAACTCTTAGAAGTAGAAAAATCTAGATGACCTTAGGTACAGCAACAATTTTTTATACACAATACAAAAGGTACAGTATTTCACAAAAATGACTGACAAATCAAATCTGCTGTGCGAAAAACAGTCAAGAGACTAATGAGAGAAAGCCACAAACTGGAAGAAACTTAGAACATACCTGATAAAGGACTCTTAAAACTGATTTTTTAAAATGAACTGAACTTATACCTCACTAAAAAAAAAAACTATAAAAAATAAACATGACAAGATGTTCAACATTGCATGTCCTTAGAAAAGTAAGATACCATTATACTCTCATTAGCATGGCCAAATAGGGAGTTACAGGAACTCTCATTTACTGCTGTTGAATGCAAAATCGTGTGAGTTCAAGGGTACCCTGGACTATATAACAAGACCTTATCTTAAAACAAACACAAAGCAAAAATATGATAAATCTTATACAGAATCAAAAAGGAACGACAGTCAAGCTATGCTACATGCACTAATCATTTTTGAGGGGTAGGGGTGGGGGTCTTTTTAAGACAGGGTTTCACTGTAAAGCTCAGACTGGCCTCAAACTTAGCGATCTTCTTACCTTACTGAGCCAGAGTGCTGTGATTATAGGTATGTGCCACCACACCTGGCTACACCTGATCTTCTAAAATTTTATTTTGAGACAGTCTTGCTAGGTTGCTGAGGCTAGCTTTGAATTTGGGAACCATCTATCTCAATTTACTAAGTATCTGGGATTAGTCATACTGTATAATCTATCTTCACATTAGCTTGCACCTCTACTCAATTATTGCTTTTTTTTCACCCCCTGGAAATGTGAAACTTTGCTCTCATTTAATGCAGTGCACTGATTTATTTGTTCAATTCTGCAGTTTAGGAACAGCCAACAGTATCCTTATAAGAAACAAACTAACCAAGTAAAATACATTGTTTATGTATAGTTCCTATCTATTACTTTAGCCTCACAATCAACAGTTAAAATACTGAATTTAACCTGCCTGGCAAGCTCAAGGACCCGAGTTCCATTCTGGTCCCCGTGCTGAGCTGGCTAACAAAACTGGGCAAGGTGGTACATGCCTGTAATCCTAGTGCTGGGAAGACTGAGATAGGAGGATCACTATGAGTCTAAGCTGTGAAGTGAGACCCTGTACCAAAAAAATAAGTAAATGATTGATTGATAAACAATTTTAAATACTGAATTTCCAAAGTTACATATAAAGGTCATCCCTTTAAAAGCTTTTCTTTTCCTAATCTCTGAAGGTGAAATATAAAAGTTTTTAAGATGCTAATAAGGATCCAAATATATTAAAACTGCTAGTCATTAACTGCTTATACTGTAAACAAAGTAAAAGTTAAAAACAAGTACATACCTTGGGTGGTATTTGCAATGGATGAAAATATGGAAAACATAATTGGGGAGCAATTAGGAATTTATGGAAACAATCTACAAGAGAACTTGACTCTGAAAGGAGAATTAAAATAACGAAACTTTAAAAAGAAATTATTTTAAGAACTTACACCACCTATCATTATTATTGCCTACTGTAATAATATCATGTATTATTACACTTGATAATAAAGTTATCAAGACTGTATGTAAGACTGTATGTAAAAAATAAAACCAAAAAAAAAAAAAAGATGAGTAACAAAAGGAAAGATCTGTGTTAGTGATGTTTAGACAAGAAATCATGTCTGCATCTTTTACTCTAACTACAATGAAGACATTATGCAATATATTAACTATTGTAAAATATAACAATAATACTATAAAGAAATAAAAGATGAAAAAATATTTTTTAAAAACTGTATGGGACTAGCATGAGGATACACAGATTACTGAAACAGCACAGTTCAAGAACAGAAAGGTTGGAGGCTGAGGCCGGACAATCAGTGTGAGTTCAAGACCAGCCTGGGCTACAAAAGTGAGCTTAAGGCCAGCCTAAATTGCATAGTGAGACCTTGTCTCAAAAAGACAAAAACAACAACAAAACAAACAGAAAAGTCATTAGAAAGGTAAGTAATCAATTTAGTGGAAAAAGAAGTATCTTCAACAAATGGTGCTGAAACCAAGAGACAATAATATTAAAAAAAAAAAAAAAAACCTGCAATCCATACTTTGTGCCATATAAATATTAATTCATGGTGCATTGTAAATCTACTGTGTATGTAAAATTAATCCATAAACCTTCAGGAATATAGAAGCAAATATTCTTTGTTGGCTTGGATTAGACAAAGATTTTTTAGATAAAACGCAAACATGATTGACAAAAGAGAACTGATAAAACTCTTTGTACAAATTAAACATTTCTCCTCAAAAAACACTGTTAAAGAAGGTGTGGTGCCATGTAATGTCAGCACTTAGGAGGCTGAGGCAGAGGCCTCCAGTTTGAAACTAGACTATTTCTCACATAGTGAGTTCAAGGACAGCTTGGACTACATACTGAGACCCTGCCTTAAAAAAATAAAAGGTTAAAAGAGATGTATCAGATTGGAATAAAAATCTGACAATTACATATTGACATCAAGGATTTGTATCCAGAACACATAATTGTCAAAGCACAGGAAGACTGTCAACAACCTAATAATAAATATGGGCTAAGGATTAAAAAAAAAAAAAAAAAGCTACAGCTTTAGACTTTATCATGTAGACTATCTATAAAGCCATACTAATATAAAAAGTGGGATAGTTGAAAGAGAAGGGAAAGTTTTGATTTACACTATAATTCCTACTACTGAATGTAATTTAGGAAACAAGATAATATCACTAGGTAAATACCATTTATTCATACCAGCTATAGATAAAATGATGGATGCTAAAATTAGTAAAGAAAAGTTTCAAGAAGTAAAAAGATTATATGTTATCTCACCCAAGTTACATTTTATATTTAACTACAATTGTAAAGAGTAACTTCACAGTGGAGAAATCTGGCAACTCAACCACAGGATCAACGTAAATATCACCAATAAGAACGTCATGAGTTCTTTGATATTATACACTAAGAACCACACAATTCTTTTGTAATATTACTGTTAAAAGTGATAAGCTCTTATTCATGAGAAAAATGCTGAAATATGTTCAAAATGAAACAGTACAAAGTAACTGATTAGCACTCTTCAAAAGTGAAATCATGGATATAACCCTAGAACAGAAAAATAATCTCAGTAAAAAAAATTGGAAATATCAATCAGATTGTGGTTCAGTTAGTAATATATTAATGTTAGTTTACTCTTTATAATTATGTTAAGTGAAAATGCACATTAAAAAATGAATACATACTATGTGATTCCACTTAAATAAAAATTCTCAAAAATGTAATCTATATAAAGAGAAAACAAGCACATGAGTGATTATCTATGGGTGGACAATGGTGAGATATAACTACAAAAAACAAGACAATGAAACAATTAAGGGTGATGCATATATTCATTATATGATAATGGCCTTGTGAATATATACATGTCATAACTAATAAAATTCACAATGAAATGTGCAATGTACATTAGGCCAATTAAGTCTGTTAAAAGTTAAAAAGTTATATTAAGTGGCATTATGGAAAATGACAGAAGAAAAACAGATGGCAAGAACTTTATCTATCTATCTATCTATTTATCTATCTATCTATCTATCTATCTATCTATCTATCTATCTATCTATCTATCTATCTATCTATCTATCGGGGCTGGGGATTTGGCTCAGTGGTAGAATGCTTGCCTAGCGAGCTGGAAACCCTGGGTTTGGTCCTCGGCACCAAAAAAAAAAGAATAAAACCTCCTCTATCCATCTATCTATCTATCTATCTATCTATCTATCTATCTATCTATCTATCTATCTTTGTTGACAAAGGGTCTTGCTATGCAGTTCAGGCTGGCCTTGAGCCCACTTCTGTAGCCCACGCTGGTCTCAAACTCACACCAATCCTCCTGCCTCAGCCTCCCAAGTGCTGGGATTACAGGCATGCACCACCACACCTGGCTAGAAGAACTCTTTAAAATCCATTGCAAAAGCAATGGATAAATGGGACACCTGAACTATGACAGAATTGATGGCAAAAGGGAGAAGACAGAGACAACCCGCAATGAAATACATATAAGATGCAAGCTAAAATAAGTTGCTTCTTTATATTTACTCTTAATGTTTTGAGATCCCCTGCTTCTTTGGCCTGATTACTTTAAAAGATTATTTTAAAGTCCTGCTTACAAAGGAGACGGGAGCAATTAAAATCAGAAAGCGGGCTCTTAAACCTAAGTATTATAATTACACTGATGTGAACTTGTCTACTAGATTAATAAACATAAAATTAGAGTCTGAGTGGCAATATTTAATCACTTATTTTCAAACCACGTTTTGCTATTTACTAATTTTCCTTAATTTCAATATTTAATAAATTTTTTATTTCTAAATGTAAATAAGTTTAATGGATATGGTAGCACACACCTGTAATTTCAGCACTCCAGGAGGCTGAGGCAGGAAGATCACAAGCTGGACCCCAGACTGGGCAACTTTGAGACTTAAGGAGATTAAAAAAAAAAAAAAAAAAGAAGAAAAGAAAAAGAAAGAAAGGCCATTTCAAAATAAAAGTAAATACAACACTTAAATAAAAATGACTGGGATGCCAGTCAGTACAAAGACAATGGGTTCAATCCCCAGTACCAAAATAATAATAATAAATTGGTCTGGGAAATAAGAATGTATACCAAAACTAAAATCTCTATTCTCTTTGCATACATATTGAAAACATAAAAGAATAGCAACACTGACTCATCACTGCAAACTTTTGAGGTAGACAAACAGTCCACAGTGTCACTTCTCCCCTACTGCCTTTCATTTTATACATACATTAATAAACACTAGCTTATGAATGGTAGTAATCAACATGTTTCAAATCCAATTAATGTTAATACTATTAACATTAATAAATGTTAATGCTATTAAAAAATCTTTACTAATTTTAATGCAGTCCCTTAGAAAATTAAGAAACAAAAAAACTTTACAACATAAAAAATTCAGCCTGAAGCCGGGCGTGGTGGTGCATGCCTGTAATCCCAGCACTCGGGAGGCTAAGGCAGGAGGATCGATGTGAGTTCAAGACCAGCCTGGGCTACAAAAGTGAGCTTAAGGCCAGCCTGAACTGCATAGTGAGACCCTGTCTCAAAAAAAAAAAAAAAAAAATTCAGCCTGAAAAAAAAAGAAAAATGAAACTATTGTCTGAAGGATGAAGCTTCACCTGTGAAAACAGGTTTTCTTACTAATTTTGCTTCATCAATTGATCCTGTGAGTTTTATCTTCTTTGAATAATCTTAAAGACTTTGAAATAGGGCTGGCTTGATAGCTCAGTGGACTTAAGCACCTGTTTAGGCAGGGCACAGCAAAGGCTGGGTTCAATCCCTGGCATGCTGTGCTGGCTCTGACACAGAGCGTGCTGAGACAGCGCCTGAGATTGGGCATTGTGGCACAGCGCTTGGGAGGCTGAAAACAGGACATCACCATAAGTCCCATCTTCAGATCCTGTAGACCTTGTAGACCCTGTCCTAAATACAGGGAAGAAAAAAAAAAAAAAAAAAAAAAAAAAAAAAAAAAAAAAAAAAGAAAAGAAAAGAAAAGAAAGGAAAGGAAAGGAAAAGAAAAGAAAAGAGAAAAGAGAAAAGAAAAGAAAAGACAAGACAAGACAAAAGAACTTGAAAGAAGTCTGGGAATGGTAGCACACATTTGTAATCCCAGCACTGTGAGGCTAGGTGAGAATCTCAAATTTTAGTTCAGGCTGGGAAACTTAGCAAGACTGCTCAAAACTTTTTAAAAAGATGTAGTTCAGTGGAAATGCCCTGGGGTCAACCCCCAATATGATGAGAGTGGTGAGTGGGGACAAGAGAGAAAAATGAGAAGGGCAGAGGGAGAGAAGAGTAAGAGGGGGACAGGAGGAGGAGTAACACAGACTATCTGAAAATTCATAGCAATTTACCACAAACTTGAATTATTCCTTCCACATATACAAATGCTTTAAGTTGATTTTAATATTTGATATAAAAATATAAAACATGTGCTAAATAATAACATGAGCACTATAAAACCATCAGCTAGTTTGAGAAATAGTTCATTATGCAGGGAAGCTGTTTCTAATCACATCTGTATAACTCCACTTCAAGCTATAACCAATACATTCAATTTTGTGATGTATTCTTTCTTTCTTTCTTTCTTTCTTTCTTTCTTTCTTTCTTTCTTTCTTTCTTTCTTTCTTTCTTTTTTTCTTTCTTTCTTTCTTTCTAGATCAGACTCGAAGTGATACACCTGTTTACAGCCTCCCAAGAGCTGGGATTACAGCAAGCACCACAATGCCCTGTCTCAAATGCTTCTCAACTCGCCCCAGGGGCAGGGCCGGCACAGCAGGCCCAGGGATTAAACCCCAGGGCCCTGTACCTGCTTGAAGGTGCTTTAATCCCTATTTTGTGATTTTTTTATCCCCATTCTTCTGTAATTTACTTTTTGTACTAAATTAATACATTATTTAGCAATTTGCCTATTCAAATCCTTCAGAAAAAAGCATTAACATTATTTCTGATGAAAATTAATTTCAAAACAGGTAAGTTGGGGAAGGGGTTTCTGACTATACAGTCCAGTTCAATGCAGTATGTAAACTAAAATGTGATAAATACAAATGACACTACAATTATCAAAGACATATAGGACACATTTAGGTTCTCAGAAGAACTGCAAAGCTATGATATTCACACATTTCCTAATTTTAGTAGTTATGGTTGTACCTGATAAATACTTTCAAAAGACATTCAAGACTGATTTTAAATTTTACAACATATTTATATTTAAAAATTAACTCACTTAAGTTGGTTTGGTGGTGCATACCTGTTATCCCAGCACTTGGATTACCATGAATTCAAGGCCAGTCTGGACTACACAGTGAGTTCAAAGCTAACCAGAACTCCACAGGGAGACCCTGTGTCAAAAGCAAATCAAAAAAAAAAAAAAAAAAAACTAGCTCACTCAAGACCATGTAATTGGCTGGGAAGATACTTCAGTAGCACAAGTGGCTACCTGGCACCTGGCAAGCATGAGCTTCTGAGTTTGATCCCAGTTTTTTTAAAAAGACGACGTAACTAATATTCTCTCTGAAGCAACTTCAAAGAGCTGCTGTTAAAGTATCAAAAATTAGCTAACTTAAAAAAAAAAAAAAAAAGAAAATGATACTTTCTCAGCCTTGAGCCTAGCAGTCCACAATTAGTGTCAGTAAAATCACGTTTTCCCTGACAGCTCTAGGGGAGGATTCTTCTCTCTCCTTGCTTTTGTTTGCAGGCAGTGGTGATGAGTCAACAGCATGCAAGTTACAGTGAGATATTTGTTATCACTGAAAGCTCTAAAAGGTTCACCATCACTGTTTGCAGACAACGCTTGGTGTTCTTTGGCTTAAAGACGCATTGCTCTATTTATCTGCCTTCATTGTGTGCGCTCAGGAATCTTCCTTTGTCTCCAGACATGGCACACTCTGAATTCCAGAAGCAGAAGAGCTATCACACTGAGTGCACACACTCTGGAGGGAACAAAGCTTTGTTGATTTGACTTGGAAAGGTCTGGATTCCTGTGAACTCCTGACCTGCTTCCTTTGTCTCAGAGATCTATATCCTTCCATGTGTATGTGTTTGTGTCCAAAATTGCCCTTTTTGCATCTGAGATGAATACACACTCCTCAGAGGAAGAAATATAAGTGGCAAAATGTCCCGCAGCCCCGGACATTCGAGAAATGGAAATTAAAACACTGAGATACCATCTCATCCCAGTAAGAATGACTATCACAAAGAAATCAACTAATAACAAATGCTAGAGGCTGTGGAGAAAAAGGAACCCTTCACCACTGCTGGTGGGAGTGTAGACTA
Organism: Myocastor coypus; assembly: GCA_004027025.1. Lineage (NCBI taxonomy): Eukaryota > Metazoa > Chordata > Mammalia > Rodentia > Myocastoridae > Myocastor > Myocastor coypus. The sequence goes on along the minus strand of PVJA010007433.1, from coordinate 44,626 downwards.
GTACAATCATCACAGAAATCAGTGTCAAGACTCCTCAAAAAACTAAGACAGGAAATACCATTCAATCTAGCCATTCCCCTTCTGGGGAACAGAAAACATCATACTATAGTGATACATGTGCACCCATGTTATAGCAGCACAATTTATCATAGCCAAATCTTGGAAACAACCAAAGTATCCATCACTTGAGGAATGGATGAAAAAATGTTGTATTTTTATACAATGGAGTATTACTAAGTTACAAAAAGAGAAAAACTCAAAGCCTTTATAGACAAGTGGATGCAACTAGACACTATAGTACTCAGTGAAATAAATCAGATCCACATATGTAAATATTGTACTGTCTCCCTAGTATAAGAACCTGAAAGAATAAAACCTGAAAGGTACAATAGATATAGTAAAATGGAAAGAAAACTGACTTAAGGATTAAACCACGAAGATGAGAAAAAGGACAAAAGGGAAAAAGCGAGGAGAATCATGTAAACATAAATACAGGATGGCTGAGATGACTGTACTAATAATTTCCAACAGTTTTTTGAAAATAGCAGTTAATGTTTAGAATTTTCACCTTGACTAACTGTATGCTGATATCTGCAATCAGCAAAAATATATCAAGGACAACAATGTGTAATACCAAACTCATGGTTGAATACTTTTCTTTTTGGTCTTCTAAATGTGTACTGTTTCTAGTGTCCTATCAATTATTATACTCTTAGCTGGGCGTGGTAGCGCACGCCTATAATCCCAGCACTTTGGAGGATGAGGCAGGAGGGCTGCTGTGAGTTCGAGACCAGCCTGGACTACAAAAGTGAGCTCAAGGCCAGCCTGAACTGCATAGCAACAAGACCCTGTCTCAAAAAGACAAAAAAAAAAAAAAAAATTATACTCTTTAAAATAAATTATAAAAAGAAAAAAATTAGGATTTTCGAAAGCAAGCATTAATATTCAATTATTTGTCCAATCTTACATAACTATATCTATTAATTTGAGCAACAGACTTGATGTTAAAAATGGACAACAATCATTGTTAGTTATTCCTGTTTTGAAAATATGTATTGTATGTCATCTTTCTGTCATTTTTTTCTATTTGTTTTTGCTTCTGTTCTTTTACTCCTCAAAATAAAATAAAATCTTAAAAATTGCCCTTTTTATCTGGATATCAGTCACTAAATCAAGAATAATGTGATTACCTCATTTCAACTGGATTTCCTCTGTAAAATGCTTATTTTCAAATAAGGTCACATTTTGAAATATCAGAGGTGAGGACTACAACATGTCCTTTGCAGGGGAGAAACATAATTCAATCCACAGCATTCTCTCTTTATAAATGTTCCATAATAACTGAGAACTGGAGTATTAAGACTAAATAAAAAATCCTATGACTTTATATGTCATATAGTGTATAAGGTTGTCCAAAAAACTTTCTGCACTGATAAAAATGTCACATATCTATATTATTCAATATAGTAAATCCTGATCATATGTGGCTACTGAGCAGTTGAAATGAAGCTATCACAAATGAGGAACTGATTTTAATACTTAACCCAGTAATTTAAACTTACCAGAATTAAGTTAATAAATTATAATTTAATGACTTAATTAGAACAACATGGCAAAAGGTCTATAATTTATATATACAAGGTAGAGTTTTACAGAATGGGTGATTAAAGAATTAGAGATCAACTTAGTTTAAAAAATAATGCATTCACCATACTATTTAAATGCATCTTTAGAAGGCTGATAAACAAAGTAAATTGCTAAGAGAATATTGCCTAGGTTTATTTAACTCAGTATCAGTAGTTCATGCTTCCCTTAAATGATCATACAGAGTCAAAAGAACTTTACACTTTTCCTAATGACCATCAAGACATGCTACTCTATAGTTCTCCAGTAATTTTACATATTATTGTGTCTCACAAAACTAAATGTCAGCAACTTTCTAAACTTTTATTTACGCTCAAACATATCAAAGCTTAGTGTATAATTTATTAGGTCTCACAAACTTGTGTAATTATCACCACTGTTTATTCCCAGAACATCATTATCACAAAAGAAATTGTACCCATTAGTAGTCATTCCCCATTCACTCCTCTTCTGATCTACAACAATTAACCCCATTCTCACCAATAATACACAAATGTTTTTAATTTCTACACATCCTTCAAAATACTTGTTACTGTTTGGGGTTTTTTTTTTTTTTTTTTTTTGGAGGGGAGTAGACATTTTAGTGAAAGGGAAATGGTGTCTCCTGGCTTAAACTTACATATCTTTAATGGCAAGTGATATTGAGCATCTTTTTCATGGTTCTTGACCACTTGTACACCTGCTTTAGAGAAATGACCACTGAAATCCATTGCTTTTTTTTTTTTTTTTATACTAGGTCAATGAAGTTTTAAAGATTTTCTGTTCCAATACTTGATTATATAAGTAGATTGTTGGCATTCTTGAAATTATTTAAATAACTATTTCTATAACAAAATTCCTTATAAACACTAATTAGGTACCCTGGCCAGCTCACAAAAATGTATTCAGGCAACATATACCAAAAAAGAAATATAATGTAGTGGTTAAGAATACAGATTCTGTAAAAAGAACACCCACAAACTGGGAAAAAATTATAAAAATTATAGTCAACTATCCCCTGGACAAAGGCCTTCTATATAAAACATGTAATTTAAAAAAAAAAAAAGCCCCCCCCAATTCAATTCAAACATTCAATTTCTAAATTGCGATTTTCCCTAAAGAGCCAATACTAAAATTGAACAAAGCCACCAAAACTATCATTTCAAGCATTTGGAAACTGACCAAAAGCAAGCAACAAATTAAGAACCTTTTGTTGATGAATAACTGCTTGAACTTCAGGTAAGAATGGAACTTATTCTTGCAGGCCAATCAAAAGCTGCATTTGGGGCTGGCAAGATAGCTGAGTGGCCTAAAGTGCCTGCTTAGGCAAGCATAGGCAGGTGCAGGGAACCGAGGTTCAATCCCAAGCACCACATGCTGTGCCAGCCCCACCCTAAGGTTAGGCTGCACAAGCTACATTTGCCAGGGAGACAGCTCAGTGGCATAAGCACTTGCCTCACAAGCACAAGGTTCTGAGTTCAATCTCCAGTACCAAAAAAAAAAAAAAAAGACATCAGCAAAATGGATCAAGAAACAAAATTCAATTGTAAGAAATGATTAACAAAAAAAATTCATAGAATAAAGAAAATATATCAAAGAATGGAAAACAATATTCTGTGTAACAAGAACCCAAAACAAGCAAAAGTACCTACACTATTTTCTGACAAAGTGGACTTTAAGACAAAGGTGATCAAAGTTGGCAATAAATATGGTAATATGTAGAACTACTCAACAGGAAGAGATAACAATTACGAACATATGGCACATACAAACACTAACGGACATAAAACCTACATAAATGCAGTGGGGCCCTCACAGAAACAGATCAAGTAAATAAATAACATCAACAAATATCAGGGCTGAACCAAGCCATTGAACAAATGGACTTAAAAGATATATTATATTATATTAGTGTTATATTCAACAACAGAATACACATTTTTCTCAGCAACACATAGGAGTTTCTCAAATATAGGCCACATACTTGCTAGTAAAGTATACTTACATAAATGCAGAAGAATCACAATCTACCCATGCATATTATCAGACCATGCTACAATGTAACTAGAAATCAACAGCAAAAGAAAACACAGAAATCATCCAAACAACACACACTTGAATAATTGATAAACTTTGGAGAAAATTAAGAAATAAGATAGTTCCTATAATGAAATGATAACGCCAGTACAACATAGCAGGGCATATAGTACACAATGAAAGCAGTCCTATGACTATGAGAGAAGTTTATACTTGCAAAAAACAGGACAGATCCAAATAAATAATGATGCATGTCAAGGACCTAGAAAAATAATAATCCAAATCCAAAGATTGCATAAGGAGAGAAATTATAAGATCAGAGCAGAAATTAATAAAATGGAGACAAAGAAAACAGACGGACAGATGAATGGCTGGACAGACAACTGATGAATCCAAGACCTGGTTCTTTGAAAAAAATAAACCCTTAGCTAATCTTACAGAAAAAGATAAAAGACACAAAATAATGCAATTAGAAATGAAAAGGTGGAGCTGGTAATGTAGCTTAGTAGTGCAGCACCTGTCTAGCAAGCACAAGGCCTTGAGTTCAATTCCTAGTAAAAAGGGGAGAAAAGGAAGGAAGGAAGGAAGGAAGGAAGGAAGGAAGGAAGGAGAGGGAACCACAACAAATAACATCAAAATCCAGAAAATCATTAGCAACTACTTTCAGAAGCCTGCATGTTAAATATTGGAGGACTCACATAAAATGTAGATTCACAGAAAAATAGGAGTTATCAAAACTGCTGTTAAGACCTTAAAATCCTAAATAATACAGTAATAGGCAATGGAATTGCAGTAATTAAAACCTATCAACTAAAAACAGGCTACCAACTAAAAACATCTGATGGATTCATAACTAAAGTCCACACTTTACAGAAAATTAATACCAATATTCCTTTATGAAATCAAGAGGAAAGGAGTACTCTCAAAATCATTCTAGGAGGCTAGCCTTACAATGACTCTAAAACAGGACAGGAATCTAATTGAAAAAGAGAAACATAGGCCAATTTTTCTAGTGAACAAATGCAAAAATCCCAAACACAATACTAGCAAAAAAAAAAAAAAAAAAAAAAAAAAAAAAAAAA
>PVJA010007433.1:0-39784 GCA_004027025.1 Myocastor coypus | reverse complement strand
ATATGATCAAAGAGGCTTCAGCCCAGGGATGCAAGGATGTCTCAATAAATGCAGATTAATAAATCTAATCTATCACATGGTAGGAACAAGGACAAAAATCACATGATCCTCCTCATACACCAAAAAAGACTGAAAAAAAAACCCAATGTCTATTTATGGTTTTTTTAAAAACTGAGAAAATAGGTACCCAAGGACCATATCGCAAACTGTTAAAAGCCAACCAACTGCCAACATATTAAATGGGGGAAAATGAAAGTTTTCCCTTTAAAATAAAAAACAAGGATTCTACTATGGCCACTACTGTTTGAGATTTCTAGAAAACATTAGCCTGAGCAATCAGGCAAGAAAAATAAATAAAAGGGATACATAAATTTACACATGACATGATTCTTCACCTACCAAACCTAAAAAATTTCACCAAGACTCTTAGAACTAATAAAGTTAGCAACAGTAGCAGAATTAAAAAAAAAAAAAAAAAGCTCAAAATCTATAGCATTCCTTTATACTAATAATGAATTCAATGAGAAACAAACAAAAATTACTATTCAAAATGCCACAGAGATAGCTCAGCAGTCTAAGTGCCTGCTAGAGCAAGCACAAGGACTCAAATTTGATGCCCAGTACCACATGCTGGCCAAGCTGGCTGCTAAGACCAGGTGTGGTGGCACACACCTGTAATCCTAGTGCTGGAGAGGTTAAAATAGGAGAATCAGTATGAATCAGTGCTGTGTAATGAGACCCTGTATTAAATACATTAGTATTAAAAATAAAATAATTGAGGGCTGGCCAAATAGCTCAGCAGATTAAAGAGCCTGCAAACAGGCACAGGGGCCAGGTGTTCGATTCCCACGCCTGCTGAGCCAGCCCTGGCTCCCGCCCTGGCCCTGCCCCAGGGCATGATGAGACAAAAATCAAGACCGGGTGTGGTGGTGTGCACCTGTAATCCTAGCTCTTGGTAGGCTGTAAACAGGCGGATCACTATAAATCCAATCTAGTAGTGAGACCCTGAATACCATGTAGACCAGTGGTTCTCAATCTGTGGGTTGCGACCCCAGCGGGGTTGAACAACCAAAACACAGAGGTCGCCTAAAGCCATTCTGAATCATAACTGTAGCAAAATTACAGTTCTGAAGTAGCCACCAAAATTATTTTTTGGTTTGGGATGACTGCAACATGAAGGGTCATGGCATTAGAAAGGTTGAGAACCACTGATGTAGACCTTTCCCTAAAATACTAAAATAAAATAAAATACTCAGATAAACTTAACCAAGGAGATAACACTGAAAAATATCAAACACTTGAAGAAATTAAACACAACTCAAAGACTAAGATATTCTGTGTTCTGCAGATTTAATATTGTTGAAACATTCATACTACCCAAGTTGATCAACATATTTGATACAATTCTTATTAAAATTCCATGACATATTTAAAATTTTAAAACAACCCTGAAATTGATATAGAACCCAAAAGAAACCAAACAGCCAAAATAATCTTGAAAAAAAGAAAGTTGAAAACATCACAGTACCCAATTTCACTGCATATTACAAAGCTACGGTAATCAAAATACTATGATACTGGCATCAAAACAATATACACAGGCCTAAGGAACAGAAAGTTCACAACTAAACTCATATGCATGTATAGTTAACGAATTTTCAACAAAGGTACAAAGATTACACAGCAAATAATCATTTCAATAACTGACATCAGGAAACTGGATATCTTTAATATGCAACAACCATGCAAAAATCTTCAGTAAGATACTGGCAAACACAATACAACAAATCATCAAGAAGATAATACAAATGACCAAATGGGATTCATCCCAGGGATGCAGGGATGGTCCAGCATATGAAAACCAATAATTGTAATACACCACATTAACAGAACCAAGCACAAAACCACACTCATCTCAATCTATGTAGAAAACCATTTGACAAAGTCTAATATCCACTTGTGATAAATATCCTACAGAAAATTGGAAGAGCTGATCTTTACCTCAATCTGATAAAAGCTATCTATGATAAATCAACAGCCAACACCAAACTAAATGGTCAAAAACTGAAAGGCTTCACACTAAAATCAAGAACAAGACAATGATGTCCACTATCATAGTTCCTATTCAATATAGTCCTAGAAAAAAATAGCAAAAGCAACTGAACAGAAAAATAAAAGGAATTAGGACAGAAAAGGAAAAAGTTAAATTATCACTACTTGATCATAACATGATGGGCTGGAGAGATGATTCAGTAGTTTAAAACACCTACTTAGGAAAGCTTAGGCAACTGCAGAGACCATGGTTCGATCCCCAGCCCCACCGCTAGGGCAGGCTGAGCCAGCCATTAAAAAATAAATAAGATCATAACATGATACTCTACATAAAAGACTCCACAACCTCCACCAAAGGCTCCCAGATTGATTGATTTTTTTTTTTTTTTTAAATAAATTTGGTACAGGGTTTCACTATGCAGCTTGGACTACTAGTGATCCTCCTGTTCTCAGCCTCCCAGCTCTGGGATTACAGAAATGCACCATCACGCCCAGGTTGAACCCTGGTTCCTGTGCTCGTCTAAACAGGCACTTAGTCCACTGAGCTATCTCATCAGCCCTACCCCTAGATTTAATAATCAAATTCAGAAGTGCATCAGGATACAAAGTTAACATTCAAAAAAAAACAACATTCTTGTACACAAATAACTGACTCACAGAAAAGAGAAATGAGGAAAACTGTATCTTTCACAATAGCACCAAAAACAATGAAATACTTAAGCATCAACTGAACAAAGGAAGTACAGATCTTCACATTGAAATCTACAGTACTCTGAAAAAGAAGGTCAAAAAGGATAGCAGAAAATGGAAAGATATTCCTTGCTCTTGGATAGGAAAAACCAATATATAGTGAAAATGGCTAACAATGGCTATCATCAAGAAATCAACCAATGCATTTTACATTGTTAGTATTGGTTGGTTGGTATGCGAATATAAAACAATTGGATATGGCATGAGATTAAAAAAAAATTCACTGTAGATCGAAAAAATAAAAAAAAAGGTCGGTGAGTCTGTTGGGAGAAAGGAACCCTTCTCCATTGTTGGTATAAGTATAAAATGGCTGCAACCAATATGGAAATCAGTAAGGAGATTCCTCAAAAAGCTTAAACTAGATGTTGCAGTTGACCAAGCAAATCCCCATGTTGGTATTGTCTTGAAAGAGTTAGAACCAACATACCACAGCAGCATATACACAGCCACATTCATAGTGGCACAGTTTGTAGTTAATAGTGAAATCCTGGAAGTAGCTCAGGTACCCTACATCAGATGAATGGATAAAGAAAATGTGGTTTTTATATACAATGGAGTACTACTAAACCATGAAGACTGATAAACTTGAGAAATTTCTAAGTAAATGGATGAACTCTGCGACTATTAAGTGAAATTAATCAGACACATTTGTTTAAATTTTCCTTGTGCAGGAGATATTAATAGGAAGATGTTCAAATGGAAAAGGGAAGGGGGAGGGTAAAGGGAAAAGGGGAAAAAAGAAAGAAAAAATGAAGGCAAACTTTTGTAAAGAAGGCGGGAAAAGCAGCAGCTAAGGTTCAATCCCTGGGGTGCCACATGCTGAGATAGCGATTCAGACTGGGCATGGTGGTGCACACCTCTAATCCCACAGGTTGGGAGGCTGAAAACAGGAGAATCACTATGAGTCCAATCTACATAGTGAGACCCTGTACACCCTGTAAATCCAGCTCTAAATTCATTTAAAAAAATAATTAAAAAAATAAGAAGGGGAGAAGAAAGGTTGATGGGAGGTTAAAGGGAAAGGGAAAAAAAGAATCAAGATATATTATGTACTGATACTAATTCCTTATGGTGAAAGTGACCTTTGTGCATATTAAAAATGTACCAATAAAGTCTTTTTTAAAATAAAATGCACTTCAAAATGGATACCCAGATGAAGAAACTGAAGTCATATGCCATATACAAAAATCAACTCAAAATGGGTTAAAGACTTAAGCAAAAGACCTGAAACCATAAAAATTCTTTAAGAAAACTGTAGAAATGCTCTGATACTGGCATAGGTCATGATTTTTGGATGACCTCAAAAGCACAAGAAACAAAAACAAAAATAAACAGATGAGATTACTTGAAACTAAAAAGTAATGCATACAGGGCAAAACAACACAAATGGGAGAAAATATTTACAAGCCATATACCTGAGAGCTAATATCCAAGACAATTAAGAAACAGCAAAAATAACAATAAAGGACTGAGCATGGTGGCCCCAAACACTAGGAGGCTGAAGCAGGTAAGAACCTAGGCAACTTCACAAGATCTTCTCTCTAAAAGTAAATGCTCCATCCACATCACTAGCCATTCGAGAAATGCAAATCAAAACAACACTTAGATACCATCTCACCCCAGAAAGAATGGCTACTATAAAGAAATCAACCAACAGTAAATGCTGGAAAGGCTGTGGGGAAAAAGGAACCCTTCTCCACTGCTGGTCGGAATGCAGACTGGTGCAACCATTAGGGAAAGTAGTGTGGAGACTCCTTAAAAAACTAGAGCTGGAAATCCCATTCAATCCAGCTATCTCCCTACTGGGAATTTTTCCAGAAGAACTGAAAACATCATATTATAGTGATATCTGTGCACCTATGTTTATAGCAGCACAATGTGATAGCTAAATCCTGGAAACAACCAAAATGCCCATCATCTGAAGAATGGTTGAAAAAGATATGGTATTTTCATAAAATGGAATACTATTCAGCTATAAGGAATGATAAACTAGAAGACTTCATATATAAACCAGACCTACATATGCAAATATCATATAGTCTCCCTAGTTTAAGGACTCAAAAGAAGAAATAAATAAATTTTGGGCAGCACCAGGAATCAATCACAGGACCTTGTGTTTTCTGCAGTCTCAACCCCTATAATTTTTTTATTTTAAGAAGAGTGACTTAAATGCAAAATGCAATTTGAAGCATTAAAAAAAAAAGAATGTTAAAGTGTTAATGTGTAATTGTTTGATCAGTCTTACATACCTATGTCTGTTGATCTATACTGATTTGATGATGAAAATATGTAATGCAACCATTGTTAAATTTTTCTTGTTTTGAAATTCTGTACTATATGTACTCTTGTCACTTTTCTATTTTTGTTTCTGCTATTTTACTCTTAAAAACACAATAAACAAATATATTAATCGAAAAAAAAAAAAGTAAAAGGGTTGGGTACATAACAAGTTGTCCGTGATGAATACAATCATTATATACCACAGACAGATACTAATAAAAAATGCAAAAAATAAGGGCTTCAGATTCAGCTCAATGCTAGACACCTTTAGATGCACTGTGCAGGGGGGATATATGAACTGACATCTTTCTATGGAAAACATAAAAATGTCCAATAGATCTATAATATCTCAATAATTACCGGGGAAATATAAATTAAACCCATATAATGCCTTACAAATGAATGGCTTCGATCAAAAAGTCAAATGATAGTGTTGTTAAAGAGTGGGAAAGGGTCAGCAAGACAGCTCGGCAGACTAAATCCCTGTTTAGTTAAGCACAGTTACTGGGGTTTGATTCCCGCCACTACATGCTGCACTGGTCCTGCCCCTGGGCAAGACTGAGTCAGCCACTGAGACATGTGGTGGCATATGCCTGTAATCCCAGCAGTGGGGAGGCTGGAAATAGGCAGATCACTATGAATTTGACCTATGTAGTGAGACCCTGTATCAAAATACAAAAAAAAAAAAAGTGGGAAAGAGGAATTCTTTATGCTAGATACTACTAGTGAACTGTAAATTGTGATGTAAACCATTATATATTAAAAAAATCAACAGTGCTGTCAGTTACCTTTCTCTCATGGCTCAGACTAAGTTTTTGACACTCAATAAGAGCTTTATTTAACTCACCATTTGTTTCAGTCTGTAATCAGCTGGCTCCAAGGCAAAGGGACAACAACAATTCATGGTGGTAGAAGATAGCAAAAGCAACAAAAGCCAAAAGACAAGGAGCAAGCCTCTCTTCCTCACTTCCTACCTTAGGGTGGGTGCAGCACTGAACACCACGGATCCCAGCCCTAGGTAATGAACCAATCACAAACTTTAGATTCCCATTACCTCTGAAAAGCCCAGCACCCTATCACTATATGAGGCTTTGGGGAGAATCATACACAAACTGTTAACAGCATGTTTTTCAAAAAATTAAATGCAAAACTGTATTATGTGATCTATCAGTCCCACTTCCAGACACACACATATGTAAATTTACATATTTTCTATATTCCAAAAAATCAGTATCTAAAATAATTGCACGTACTCTCATATTCACTGTAGCACTATTCAAGGCAGTCAAAATATGGAAACCCTAAGTAACTGTCAATGGATGAATGGGTAAGAAAATATGGTGTTATTTGATGGAGACTACAGTCAATAATAATGTATGATGAACTTCAAATTTGCTGGTTTGTTATTTTTGTGGCAATGGGGATTAAATGAAGGGCTTAAGAAATGTTAGGAAGGTGATCAACCTGAGTTTCACCCTGAGCCTTTGTTATTTGGAGACAGGATCTCACTAAATTTTCCAGACTGGCACTGAGGTTGCAATCCTCCTTCCACAGCTTGTCCTAATAGCTAGGATTACAGGTATATCACCACACCTAGAATAAGAGTAGTTCATCTCACACACATAAATAAAAGGTCACTAGCTTAGAAGTTGAATATTTTTATTAGATTTATTTTGCTATTCCTTCAAATGTTCATCAAAGTATCTAATTATACATCTTTAGGTATATACAATTTTTATTTGTCACTTAGTCCTGAACAAAGCTGAAGGCAAGGATAGGACACGCAATACTTTATCAACAATTCTGAGATAGTAAGTAAAGGATGACTCATGGAGAGGGGAGTACTTCCAGAAAAGCTAAATCATAAATGATATTCTAATAGGCACAGATGGGGTAAGAGAGCATTCCATAAGGGTATCAAGTTAAGGAGTCTGGATTTCATTTTCTAGCAAAAAGTGAACCCTAAAAGACTTTCAGAACTGTAAATTTATAAAGAAATTCTTTGGAAGCAGAAATTGAATAGAGTTGAAAGGGTGCAAAAGGGAGAACGCTGGAGAAAAGAAGACAAAAACTTAATAGCTTCCTGAAGTCACAGGTTAAATTCAATTTTGAAACTTAGTTCTCATACATCTTTCTCATTGTTTTTTCATTATTAGCACACATGAACAGGAATATAATTTTCTGCTCAGGATAACTCAAACACTATAATTTATAACCACAGTGATTATTTGTCTACTCCAACTTTTTAGTAGCAACATACAAATGGTATAACTTGGAAGGATTACATTCATCATATTAACATCACTGAATGAAATATTTTCTATATACTATAAACTTCTATCCCTTTCATAAAGTGCATTTTTATGCTACCTTTCATAACTGGTATTCAAAACATTTCTGAGTAAATATTTGAAATCATCACTAACACATTCTTGCTGGCATTTTAAAATTAAGTTTATGGATACTGTTTAGATATACACAATGGTCACATTTATCACAGGGAATTGTACCTGTATTTGATATATCTTGATAAATCTTTTTCCCATTCCCCTCCTCTTCTTCAACCCTTTTGCTCTCCTTATTTACACAAATTCTGACTTCATTTTGTCCTCCTTTTCTTGTTTGTTTTCTTTCTTTTCCTTCCTTTCCCCTACCATCTCCCTAGTTACCCTTCCCATTTGAATATTTTCTTCCTATTTCACAATATCTTCAATTATACTTTGTTTCTCACACAAGAGAAACAATGCAATATTTACAACCATCCAGTTTGTTTCACTTACATGTATGGTCTCAGGACTGACACATTTACCTAGAAATATTTCAGGTTCATGCTTCATTATGGAAGAATAGTACTCCACTGTATACAAGAAAATATCTCACTTATCCACTCATTGACGAATGTTTGGGTTGTTTCCAATATTTAGCTATTAAAAGCTATAATATAAACATGAGTGTACACATATTGCTGTAGTATGATATTTTTAATTCCTTCAGGAAAATATCATGGGGTACAGCTAGGATAAGTGGAACCTCCAGCCCTACCTTTTCAAGCAAACTTCACATTGATTTCCACAGTGGTTGCAACCAGTATATATTGCTTGCCAACAGTGGAGAAAGGTTCCCTTTTCCCCATAGGCCCATGAATAACTATTCTTGGTTGATTTCTTGATATCAGCCATTCTTTCCAAAGGAGACAGACATTTCAGCATTGTTCTAATTTGCATCTCTCAAATGACCAATGATACTGAACATTTTTTAATACATTTATTTGCTGTTTATAATTCTTGATCTGAGAAGTATCTATTCATTTCAGATGCCCCCCACTTTTTACAAGATTTTTAAATCTGAAGGTGGTCTGAGTTTTTTAGTTCTTTATAAATGCTAGGTATTAGTCCTTTCCCTGAGGAACAAATGCAAAAATGTTTTCTCCACTTGGATGTCTTCTGCTGTGCAAAAGCTTTTTGATATGACGAGATTTCAGTTATTGATCCTTTGTTCTATATCTTGTGTGATATATGGTTTTCCTTGTTTCTCTTTCTGTGAGTCTGTTACTTGTGTACAGGCATGTTATTGATTTTTTGAATGTTGACATTGAATCTGGCTGTGTGACTGAATTTGCTTATTAAATCTGAATGAGCATTAAATCATGACTTTTGCTGGGAATTTTTGTGGTCTTCCATGTATCATTTCTCTTCAAATAATGATAATTTAACTTTCCTTTTTATCTTTATTCCTTTTATTTTTCTTGTCTTATTGCTTTTGCTAATGTTTCTAGAACAATACTGAACAGGAGCACTGAAATTTGTTTCTGCTGGCTTGAACCATCTGTGCTATATGCAGGACACTGAGTAGTTCTTGCCTATGGTACAAACAGATCTAATTGCCTTCACTGGTCTTTTTATTAATAAAATAAAAAGTCTCATTAGTTTCATGAGTTTAAATAATTAGTCCTCAAGTATAACCATTAATACTACTAATACTAATTTAAAAATTTTTGTAATATTCAACAAATACATTTTTATTAATTTTTTTGTTTTTTCTTTTTTAACCACCAGGGGTTGAACTCAGGACCCTGTGCTTGCCAGGCAGGCACTTACACCACTGAACTATCTTCTTGGCCCAATTTTTATTACAATAAAGAATATATATATATATATACATATATATATATATATATATATATATATAAATAAATTTTTTTTAATTGAGTAATTTATCAGTAATTTTCTTTTTTTTCTTTTCTTTTGGCAGGACCAGAGTTTGAACTCCTGACCTTGTACTTTCCAGGCAGGCACTTGTGTCACAGAGCTATCTCTCCAGCCCCTCAATTTATCAGTAATTCTCTAAATTTTAACATAGAAATCATACAAGCATGAATTATGCTTAATATATATAATGTACATTTACAATTTCTCCACTATATATTAACTGCCTTACAATTTGTATGCCATTTTAATGTCTTCCTTAAGGAACTGTAAGATTATACCTAGTCTGCTAATCAATATTCCTTTCCATTACTGCAATCAAAGACCCCTTGAGAAGTGGTTGAAATTGCCCCCTGGGACAAACATGTATACACATCTAGTACTTCAAGCCAGTGGGAACTACTGAATTTAAATCAGAGCCACTTGGCAGCAAAACATGAATTATGGTCCTAAAGTAAATGTTTTAACCTGAAAACTGAAGTATAACCATATCAAATTTAGAATGACAATGCTTTTATGGTTTCTTTTTTCTTTGGAGGGGTGGGTACCGGGGATCAAACTCAGGACCTTGCACTTTCCAGGCAGGTGCCTATGTCGCTGAGCTATCTCCCCAGCCCTACAGTATCATTTAACATTCACATATGCAGACATTTATGTCACAGTTAAGCAGTATATTAAAGGGATAATCCTAGGTTTCTCGGTACATAATACAATTCATCACACACAACACTGATGTCAATCATAATTCATACTGTTTTATGCAGCGGTTTCATCCTCGAAGCTGAATCATGTCATGATACTCTGGACAGAAATATATCAACTGGTTTATCAGTGATTTTCTACCTCTACCACCTCAGTCTAACATAAACATCCTAAACAATCAACAGTCCTTGTTGCAGAATTTTGAGTAGTCTTTAGAACTCATAAGAATCACAAAGTAGAAAAAGAAAATTTACAGTAACACATTACACTGAAAGCAAAGCAATAAAAAAAGTTCACACTTTAATGATAGGTACTTTTCAAATCTCCATTAAAAAGCAAAATAAATATCTACAGAAACTTCTTTATTCAACAGTATGTCTAAGTGAAACTATATTTCTCACATTTGGGATAGAGAATAAATCTGGTGAGATATGACTCTAAGACACCGGAATTCCAAATAGCTACTTGGGATGTGCAACAGTAGCTGTGAGAAGTACACTCAAGTGTACTACAACACCCATGGAACATACAAAACTTATTATTAGAGATTTTAAACTATCCATATCACATGTTAACAATTTTGGGGAGACATTAAACCACTATCTTAGACTATTAAATGCATGCTTTTTAAAGCTAGTTTTTTGTTCTTAATACCTTCATCCTAGAGAGCTTACTATCAAGCCCAATAATATACCAAGTAAGCAAATCTTGTAATATCCTTGCAACTCTGAGCGTGTCTGTCCCTGCTTACAAATGCCCTCAAGCAGCTATAAGACTTCAACTATTTAAAACGCTTTAGATCTTCCAAGTTCACTTGATTCCATAAAATTACTTGGAACTACAAAGCTTTCATGTTCTCACTGCTAACATTTTAAGCCAATTCACTCAAAACTATGGAAAACAGCTGATAGCTCCTTAATTTAAATAAAGCATTTGCACTTTTAACAGTTGGTTAACCTAAATTTATTTCAACTTACATGGTTTCAGGAAATTTAAAAATTAGAAGATAAAAGTGAACACAGTGTAAGAAAAGGCATATCCCTGGAGGAAAATACTAGAAGTGTGGAACTTAGCAATTTTACCCCACTTACCTAGTCATGTAATCACAGTCCTTAGAATCACCTGGTTCAGTAAGAGCAAGGTTACTGTGAAAATCTGTAGTACTCATGTAGCTTCTCCTAGGCTATTCCTACATTTCATTTCACTCTATACCTTTGAATTAATATATTTTCTTAAATCTATTGTCTATATACTAAGATCTTAATAGTAGTAGCTTCTGGGCTTATGAAAGGTTGGAACTGTGAGTATAGTGGGAGGTTTTTTGTTGTTGTTGTTTTTATGGTACCAGGATTGAACGCAGTACACTGCGCTTGCCAGCCAAGGGCTTACTCTACTGAGCTATCTCCTCGCCCACAGTGGGAGTTTAAAAAGTAAGGAGTATTTGTAATTTTAAATCCCAGGCTTGCTAGGATTTAAATAATACTATATCTAACTCCAAAGTCAGTATTTTTTTTAAAGGTTTTTGTTTGCTTATTTTGAGAGGGTTTTGCTATGTACTCCAGTCCAGCCTTGAACTCAGAAACTCTAACTCTGCCTCAGCCTCCAAAGGACTGGATTTTAAGCGTGAGCTATTACAACAAGCAAAACTAGACCTGATACTAATACTCAAATTGCCCTGATGAGAGCTGTGGCCCATTTTTGTAATCCCTTAATGGGACAATTAGGTGGCTTATGGGCTGCTGGTCTAGTCATTCTTCACATCAAATTTTCTTGTTAGGTTTGCCTTTTTAGAGTAAGAAATGTTGAACTCTAGGTTGTGCAAGTTGTTATATTCAAATGGAACTGCATACTAAATCCAGAAGACAATTTAAAATTCAAGATCTACTTATTTTCTGCGCTTTAAAGTTAACAGTTCCATAAGCAAAAACTATTAAACTGGCATATACATTGTAAATACTTATCTCATTTAAGAACCAAATGATACATTTGAAAATACAGTTAAGCAGAAGACAATACATTGCTGGTATTTACTATCTCATAACAAGGTGTTTTGTTCTGATACGTATTTTAAAGGTAGGTCAAAATTTTATGGCAAATAGTATGATTTACTACCCAGCTATGATAGTCAAACAGAAGATACACTAGAATTACTCAAATCCTATCACCAGTTAGTTTTACCGAGGCTGCGTGTAGTGGCAGTCAAGGGCAGTATAAGCACTATAATTTTAGAGATGTGAAGCTTAAGTCCAAACATAAAACAGGTATTTTGTATAGATCTAATAAGAGCAAGGTCATAACCTATCCCCACATGGCCAAATTATCTTTATAGACAACCCTCTGACATCGATTAGTAATGTCTTCTTTGGAGGCAAAAAATTTTTTTGTATTCTGAATTGTATAGGTTTTTACAGACTACAGCAATTTCAGAGTATCCTATTTAAAGCTTATTTTCAAGTTATTTCCTTATGTGCTACATAATTAAATACAAGACGGAAAAAGATAACCAGGATTTAAAGCAAAAACAGAACTCTGTCCCAAGCTCCCTTCAAGTCTTATTATTTCCAGGTGTTTCAACAGTTGAGCAGGGCAGACAGATTTGAGTTCTACTTCCGTTCCCTTCTAGAATCCCTGCAAGTCTTGGAGAAGCAAAGAAAGGGACCAATCTAAAAGTGGGAAGGGATTTCAGGGATGAGGCAGGGAGATACTCAAACACCAGAACTTTAATCAAAATAACTCCAGCTGCAAGTTTTTAGAAATAAGCCATCACAGGCCTGTCAAGTCTGACAATGGGCAAAGCCCCACAGGCTTTCCTTAACTTCAGAAGCAAGGGAGTCGGGCATATAGCGGCGGCCAGATTTCTGAGCAAAGTTTAAGCAAACGTGCTCCTGAGAATGAAGGGAGGAGGGACGGCGAGTCTGGGCTCAGCGCGCGGCGGTGCCCACCGCAGCGGGAGGCGCGGGGGTTTAGGCGACTGCGACCTCATCCACCCCGGAGGCGGAATCGGGAAGGCGACAGGGACTGGGACCCCGGGCTCGGGTGGAGCTGGGGCGGGAAGGCGCCGGGATGCCGGCGAGGGAGCAGCTGAAGACGCCGGCGGCTCTACTTACTCGGCTGTACCAGATACTGAGGCGGGCCGGGGCCAGCACAGCGAAGAAAGCCCTCTGCGGGTCCGACTGGACGTGGAAAGGCGCCTCGGCCGGGCTCCCAGCGGGACAGAGCAGCCTCTTGGGCCAGCCGCTCAGGAAATACATGGTCCGTGCGGAGCCCCAGACGCTGCAGCGCCCGCGGCCCCCAGCCCCGTCCGCCTGCCACGCTCAGCGGCCCCGGGCCGGCCGCTCGCCTCCTACACCGCCACCGGCAGAGTCGGCGGCGGCGGCGACGGCAGCAGGTCGGGGCATCTGCCCACTGGCCGGGCCGGGCCGGGCCGGGCCGAGGAGATACTACGCGACGAAGCAACCCGGGCGCAGACCCGGCGGAGGGCGGCGAGAGGAAGGGGAGGGGGTCGGCGAGCGAGGGCGGGAGGAGCGCGGAGGCCCGCCCCAGCCCCGCCCCTTCCCCGGGCCGCGCGGGCGTCAGCACGCCTCACCGCGTGGGCGGGCGGGGAGGGCACGCGCGCTCCGGCGACGCCTGCCGAACCCCGCCCACTAGTTTCCTGAAGCCCTGCCTTAAATCTCACCGACGGACGCCGTGCCTCGTCAACACGCATGCGGTTTTGGCTCTGCTTTCTCTCGGCTCCTCCTTCCACTTGTGATTGGAGCGAATTGTCAGGGCTGGAGGATGGAGAGGGACTAGCGAGTGAAGCTCACAGGCAAGTGGGAGGGGACGCTGGCGAGGCAGGGCTCAGCCCTTCGGCTGCGGGACAAGCCCAGGCCTGGCGGAGCCAAACTCAACTTCCCCGCTTGATTGGCCGGGCCTGTGGAGGGGGCAGAGCTGGGCTGCTACGCGGGTGGCTGGGGAGGGGGGGTTGGGGATTGCGAATCACGTGACGTGCGCTGCTCAGGTTCCCACTTTCGGATCTCAGTGGCTGGCCTTCCGGAGGTTCTTTTCGCGTGCCTGAGTCTGCCTTCGAGCTAGTGTGAAGTTTCTGCGCCTTTGAAGAGGTTACATTCTCTGTACGGCCTTTGTTCATTCAGTAAACAGCTTTCGGTGAAAGTGCCTGAGACCTGGCTCTGTCCTTCGGTTCCTTACGTTCATCTGTCCTTGCCCACCACGTCACACAAAGCCGAGGCTGTCTCTTTTGGCAGCCACAGTTGAGTGTGTTCTGCCAAAGATGTGGAGTTAATTTTAGAGTTGGATGAATTGCAGATACTGCAGTTTGGTATTTACTTTTGAACCTCAGAGATCTCCTTAATAAGTACTTCTTTTAAAGGATTGGCCCAGTGATAACCTCTGAATAAGGAATCCAGAGGGAAAGATGCAGTGTTCGGTGGACAGTGGAGAAAGGGAGATCATGAACAGAAGAATTGTTTCTCGTTTTCTCTTTGTTTGAAATTTTTAGATATGATTAAATTATTTTTCCAACTAATTAAAAAGGGCAAAGATTTAAAATAGTTACTTTAAAAAATAGCAACATAAATAGCAAACAAGGAAACAAAGTATCTTAATGCTTATGAGATGAAACATTTATGGCTGGTATTAAAAACAAAGCCTGTAACTTTCCATAATTTTTCCAAGCATTTGCTGCATTTCCTAGCAGATGATCAAAGGACAGCCTCCATTCACTAGCTGCTTGCGGTCAGATTGTGTCTCCTTCCTGGCTTGCCACCCGCTCCTAGCGCAGCATCCTGGAATGTGACAAGCCTAGTAAACTTTGAAAATATTTCTCAGATGAAACGCTCACCCAGCTGAAGTACACCATTAGACAAACAAGCCCAGAGAGGTTTGTTGACTGGACAGCATGAAACTGTAAAATAACAAAGTCGCATCATACGTTTCATCTTAGATTCAGTTGTGTACTTGGCAGGGGGACCTGAAAATGTGAGTGCAGCAGTTACGCTGGCAATCTTCAGAGCTCATGCTTGTCCCAGCTCTTTGTTCTCCCATGTCTCATAAACGTGAATATCTTCCTGAACTAATATTCAATTTAAGGAACTTCTAAGTAATTTTTATTGTGCTCACTCTTGACGTTATTTACCATCTTTAGAATGTAATCTCTCCTGCCACCTTCTTCTGGCATTTAATGTTTATAAAATAATTTCAAATACATGAATTTACTAGACTCCATGTAAACTAAACCTTCAAGGAAGATAATATTAGTGGGGTGTTGTTATTTTTGTTATTTTTGCTTTCTGAATGAAGAAATAGCACCAAAGTAGTGGATGTGCCAATAGTCATATGGCCTGCAAAGAACAGGTTGTCCTTGCAGAGATCCAGTAGGACTAGACTGGATTGAACTAAATTATGATAATTGTGCTGGCAGAAGTGAGGGGTGACGGTGGCAATGACCCTGGTCAGAGGCTTGAGCATCATGGCTAAGTTAGAAACCTTGTCTCTCAACAAAAATGGGCTAAGGATGTAGCTCAGTCATAGAGTACTTACTTGCCTAGGGTTCTTGAGGTCCTGAGTTTGATCTCCAAATGTGAAAACAAAAAACTTGGAGAACTATATCCCCAGTGGATTATGCCAAATATGATCCCATGTTTATGAAAAATGCATTTATGTGCCCTGTGGAGGAAAATGGGGAAATGCACCTAAGTTGTTGGGGTCTTTTTTGTTTTTTAGGCAAGAGGGAAGTTGGGTTTTTGTTGTTGTTTTGCTATTGTTGTTACTGTTTGGAGACAGGGTCTCAATATGTAGTTCAGGCTGGCCTTGAACTTGCTATGTAGCCTAGACTGGCCTCAAATTCATGGGGATCCACCTGCTTCAGTCTCCTGAGTGCTGGAATTACAGGTGCACACCACCATGCCCAGGTAAAAGTTGATGTTTTAAAATAAACTTAAGAATAAATTTATAAAAAGTAAAAATAAAATAACTTTTTAAAAAGCATTCGACTATAGTTGTTTAATTTTCAAAAAAAATTCTTTTGAACCAGCGTGGTAGCATATACTTATAATCCCAGTGCTTTGGAGACTGAGGAAGGAGTATTGCTGTAAGTTGGAATGTCAGCCTCAGCTACATAGTTCAAAGCCAGTTGAACTACATAGTGAACAAAACAAAACAAAGAATTATTTTGAGACAGGGTTTCACAGATTTGTCCAGGCTGGACTCAAACTTGCAGTCTTCTCTCTGTGTCTCTCAGGGATTACAATACTATCTACTTTTTAGGCATTTCCCAAGTTATCTATAATAAATTCACATTATTTTCGTGATGAGAAAAAGATTATTTAAAGCAGTGAAAGTGATAATGCCCCACTTGTCCTACTTTCAGTAGAACCTTGCAGAATTGGCAAGCAGAGGGTGTGTTATAGTAACATGCAGTTTCAGGTACAATCCCAAGACTAGTGAGGAAAGGATTAGAAGAAAGCAGACCCTGTGATCAGATTAAAAGTAGGCCCTGTGTACCTTTACACACATTCACAGGCTTTTGATAATGGCTGGTTTTTGGTTCAGATCAAACCCACTCTCAGTGTTAGGGGATTGCCATAAAAGCCTAACAGTGAGATTGTTTAGTTTATGACTCTTGACATTTAATGTCATTTTGTTCTCTTTTTCTCAATTATTTTTTATTGCTACACATTTGCATTGCCTACGGTTATACACTCCTATCAAGTGTAACTGATGTGCTTGCTACTAGGCTGGTTGCAATCATATATCCCTTCTGAAAATTAATAAGGAATAACTCAGCTGAAAAGATATTACATCTCCATTTTGCATGAAAAGAATGTGGAAGTAAGCAGAATAAGTGGGAATATATATGAAACAAAATTGGTTATAGATTGCTAAACAAACCTTTGAAGTTGAAAGATGACTGCCTAGAAATTTGTTGTGTACCTTAATGCATGGTTACAATTTTATTTATTTTTGTAGTATGGGAGAAACGTATCCAGAGCCTCAGACTTGCTAGATAATTACTCTATCATTATTCCTACCCATTTTTAATTTTTTGGTTTGAGATAGTCTCAGTAAATTGCCCAGGCTGGGCCCATTTTTGAGAACCTCTGTCTCAGCCTCCCATGTAGCTGAGAATTACAGGTACGTGCCATAACACAGAGCTAAATCCAAACAGTGGCATCATTATACTTTATGATACAATGTGATTTTTGTTTTGTGGATTTCTTTTTATTTCATTTTATTTTGGTTCTGGGAATCATAGCCAGGGTATGGGGGGGATGTATCTATCCTATATATAAACAATAATATAGAGAGATAAAGATACAGATCCTTGTTTCTGGCTTAGGTTTACTGAAAATATTACTGACTATCAGAAAGGTACAAAGGATTCCACGTGATACTTTGAAATTCATTCCAGTTTAGGTAGAGTGACTTGCAGTTTAACACAATGACTGTGGTGGCTTATGTGTAGATGTTTCCCCAAGGCCCATGTACTCATAGATAGAAATTTGGGGAAGGAAAAATAAATAAATAAAGAAATTTGGGGAAGGCACTGGATCATAGGTGTGATGCTCTGTTGGTCTGCTGATCAGTTTTCCATAGTTCTGGGTGAGGGTGATAGATTTACTAAACAAGGAAGACAAACCCTGGGTGTCAAGTCACCAACCAAATAGGCTTGTAGCTCACATAGAATACAAAGAGGAAGCAGAAAGAAGGCCACTGCTTCTTGCTTGCCATGACATGAACTGTTTCTCCTCTGCTACACCTCCCTGCCTTTGAGTCAGCCAACTATGAACTGAAATGTCTACAAGCTGTGAGCTAAGATAAATCTTTCTATCTGGGCATGGTAGCACATTCCTGTAATCGCAGCCTTTGGGAAGCTGAGGTAGGATCATAGAAAGTTCGAGGCCAGTCTGAACTATGTAGTGATACCTTGTCTTAAAACACCAAAAAAAAAAAAAAAAAAAAAAAAAAAAAAAAAAAAAAAAAAAAAAAAAAAAAAAAAAAAAAAAAAAAAAAAACCCAAACAACAACAACAACAACAACAAAAAAAACAAAACCAAAACTTTTTAAATAAAACATGCCTTGCCTCCTGTAATTTGTGGGTGTTGGATAATTTGCCCTAGCAACAAGAAAGTAACTAAGATACCGCCAAAGCCCCAAAATTGAAGCATTTATTTAATGTGAAAAGCTATTTCAATGATCTGATCCAGGGTGAGAGGACTCAAGAACACATTTATCTCTATTTTCTCTTCCTTCAGTTCAGTAGAGACACTCCTCACCTAACCTTTTTCAACATCCACTTCATCAGATGCATGACATACTGAGCTTACTTGTTGCAGAGCTTCTTTCTCTGAATGGTAATCTTACATGTGATTATTCAGGTAGAAAGTGGTGCCCAAGTGCATGGAATATTTCTTAGTGATTACCCAGGGTGCCTCCTTCATGTTGCAAATGTAGTGCATGTTAGTAATTCCTTAGTAAAAGAAAAAAAAATTGAGCAATAAGAAAGTAGACATTTAATCTTAAAAATGTATTTCAGTAACTATGGTCATATGGTACTAACCAGTCTGTCTTATCCACAATTCTGCACAGAGGTCACAGTGTCACATATTTCTTGGAATAGTTTAACTATAAGGGCAGACTATTAAGAACTTACTGTTAAGCCTTAATGGATACAAATGAGATGTCTGAACACTACATAAACTAGAAAGAAGCCTATTGTTCCTTATCAAGCAAAATGGGGGAAAGTCACTATTTTTTTGTTTACATTGTGGTTTGTTTCAGTTTGAAGACAGGATCTCTATGTTGCTTAGGATATTACTGAACTGCTGGATTCAAGCAATTCACCTCCCCTCCTCTCCTTAGTACTGGGACTATTAAGGGTGTGACACCATACCAAACTTGTTTTTAGGAATGCTATTAACCCATGCACTTCATTTAATGCAAAGCACACCAAAGGAAGAGCTTTCCCCAGCCCTAGACATTACCAGAGGATGCCTAGTATAATTTGCTTTGGGCTCTTTCTTCCCTGGCCTCTTAAAAGTTGATTATGGTCTTGGCTTATGATGCCACTGCCTACTGCTTTCCATCACAGGGGAATGTGGTGGAAGAGAAACAGCATTCCAACTTCTACACTTAATTTCTATCTTCCCGAATAACCCAAGCAAACCTATTGCTTTCAGAAGTTTTTTCAGGGCTCTTCTGTAGTAAACACACACACACACACACACACACACACACACACACACACACAAAATTGGCACGGGACAGGATCGCAAGACTCCTGTGGTTTTATCTTGACCAACAGGGAAAACATAAGCTTTTAGATCAGCCGTGGGTGAGTTAGAAAAGGAAGTTGGCCACTGCCTATATATACTTCATCATTAAGCCTAAGTCATTTTGGGATCAAGTAGATAAAAATGAGTTTCCTTGTCAGTATTTTCTAAAAAGCAGGGAGGATTTACCCAGCCCTATAGCCCAAATCTCTGATGAGAACACTGGCCAAAATGTGGCAAGCCTACTTCAAATCTTCAAAACTAGAGAAATGCGAACTAGGTATTCAGATCCCCTAAAGATGGCCTCAAAATACGCTACTATTGCTGATAGTTTCTTCTTGTGGCTAAAGTATTGTGTTGAAGAAATGTCTATTAAGAGTATCACTATCCTTTTTGAGTCTATAGATTTTTTTTTAAATAATGAACAATATTAAGTTTATTCATCACAAAAGCAGTAATGACAATATGCTCAAGCATCAGTGTAAACTTTACCAGACTCTTAAAACAACAATATAACATTTTTTAAAATATAATATCTAGACTCAATAAAAGCTCAGTAAATGCAGACATGAAGTTTAACATATCAATTCAAAGGTAACCAAGGAATTTAAATGTATGAATGCAATAGTACCATTACAACACAACTACCTGTAATAAGGCAAGGGTAAACAAGATTTTCCCAACATGCAGATTTTTAAAAAATACATTGGATAACCCAGATATGATGACGTATGTCTGTAATCACAGCTACTTTGGAGTCTGAGATAGGAATATCATAAGTTTGAGGCCACCCTTGGAAACTTATAGAACCTCTAAAATAAAAGATAGACCCACTGTGATGGAGTGCCAACTGGTGATCAACTTGTAACACCAGCCAAACTAAACCATTGTGGTGCTGGGTGTGTGAGGCCCACCTGAGAATTGTTGCCAGCAGCATAAGAGGCAGAAATACAGAAGAAGAAGAGAAGCTATAAGAAGCTTTTTTTTTTTGTTTTTGTTTTTTTTTTAGAGGATCTTGTCATGCTGGCTTTCCTGATGAACTCAGCTGTTCTCATTGTCAAAGGAGGTTGAGACCTTATCACTGAGAATGTTTATAGTTCATTTTAGGGGAGCTTTGCTCCTCACTTTGAGCATTGCTCCCTGGCTCCAGAGAAGAAGATGGTACACTGCTCAGTCTCCTGGAGAAGCTTGTCACATTGGCTTTCTTGATGGGATCTTGGCTGTCCTCAATGTCAGAGTAGCTTAGGGCCTCACTGTCAGTGACAACAGCTATGTTACTTTCAGGGAAGCCTTAGTTCTTAAGTGTTACTTCCTAGCTCCAGTGCAGATTCCTCAGTCTACTGGCATAGATTCTTCATCTTGCTGGCACAGACTTTCTAGCTTTCACCACTGATCTTTGCAGATCCTTCCCAGTGCAGATCCATGAAACAGGCCTGCATGAGACACTGGCATAAGCTCTAGGCCTCCAGTTGGACCTGTGGGGTCATCGTTATGGACTGTATGTCTTCAGCTGGACTCATGCAGGACATTACCATGGGAGCCAGCCCTCAGCTGGAGTCTTTGGCCTTTAGTTTGTGAACAGATTGCATGTACTCTCTTTATATATGATTCTTTGGGTGACTATTAGAAAATAAACATTTAAAAAACTTCTTTAACTTTAAAAAAAAATTTATTTGGTACACATGAACTATGCGTCCTGGGTTGTTTCCCCCTTATAAGCCCCTGACTACACCACTCAAAAATAAAAAAGAAAAATTCATCACAACATATGTAGCTCAGTTCTACATTGCTCTTAGGTTTCCTAGGTTTAGTCCTCAGTACACCCCCTATACATTTTTTTTTTTTTTTTTTTTGTCTTTTTGAGACAGGGTCTCGCTATGCAGTTCAGGCTAACCTTGAGCTCACTTTTGTAGCCCAGGCTGGTCTCGAACTCGCACTGATCCTCCTGCCTCAGCCTCCCGAGTGCTGGGATTACAGGCGTGAGCCACCACGCCCGGCTCACCCCCTATACATTTTTAAAAAATTATATATATATATATGTAATTTTGATTGTATAATACCACCAGAAATCCAACTAATCACAGTGTCCCAGAGCCACACAGTTTTAAATGTTCTATACTTGATATAAAAGAACTTTATTTAAAAAAAAAAAGCCTTACTCAATTTTAGTATAAAAAACATTGTATTATTATATGAAATTATCATATTTCACTTACTTATGACCATTTCCTCTATGCTCTCCTAATAACATGCTGCCATTTCTGTCTTCTTTCATTATTCTTGTTATCAATGGTTACATTTGCTGGGATATTTTTCTTATTAAACTTCGGGCAAATATGAAACAATGACGCCACAACAAAAATGAGCAAAAGATTATTTTTAGATTTTCTGCCATGGATGACTAGGTAATATTAGCAAGAGAGGGAGGTGCCAAGATGTGCACCAGAGGAATGCAGTGATCGAGACTTTTAAACTGAGTAGATCGAAGTAGCAGGTAAATAGAAAAGTGTAAACAAAGTCAGATCACATAACTGGGAAAGCACATATTAACTAAAGAAAGCTCCATACAAGCAAAAAAGTCTTTTCACCCTAATTAAACATTTCTTTTAGTACACACACACACACACACACACACACACACACAGAGGAGAAATCAGCCAAATATTTGTACCTTCTCCAAAGTTGATCTAGTGAGCACTGATGGGAAGAAAATGAAAACCAAAGGGCTGAATTCTATTAAATGATAGAAGAAGAAACAAACCCAACCAGATCAATAAGGAGATCAAATATGCTGTATCTTAACAGATAATAGACTTAACAAAATGATCACTGAGCTTAAAGAAGACCAAAATAAATAGCTAGATGAGCACACCCAACTGATAAAAATAAGAATGATCAGTTTAGCATGGAATTAGAGTGCATGAAAAGGTACCGAAAGGAAATCCAAAAGAGAAAAAAAAATCTGCTGAAAATATGGGCAGCAGAGGTGACAAATGTGAGAAGAGAATACAGAACTATAAGACTGGTACAGATAACTGTGACAATCAGAGATATCTTAAAAATTCAGAGATCTTGGGAAATGGATCCAATAGCTACTAGATAAAATAGAAAACTAACCTATGAATAATTGGAATCAGAAAAATATTTGAAGAGGCATGGGTGGCATGAAAAATCTATTTACAGAAATCATAGCAGAAACTTTCCACATTGGGAAAAAATTCAAAATACAGGTAAATGAGGCATATACAACCCCAAATAGTCATGATCAGAAAACTTCTCCACTGACTAAAAATCACAGGATGGAAAACAATATTCCAGAAGTGGGCTAGCTAGATAGCTCAGCGGACTAAAGCACTTGCTTAGACAGGCACAGCAACCAAGGTTCAATCCCTGGCCATGCTGGCCCTGTCCCTGGGTGCGGCTGAGTGGAAGAATGAGACTGGGCATGGAGGCGTGTAACCATAATCCCAGTGCTTGGAAGGCTGAAAACAGGAACATCACTTCAAGTCTGATCTGTGTAGTGAGACTCTGTAAACCATGTGCTAAATACATTTTTTAAAAATTCCAGAACTAAGCAGCAATAGCTACTCGCTATTCAGAAAATGTAGATGTTAAGGCAAAAGTGCTTGGAGTAAATTTTAAACATTATTATTTTTATTAGTATAAATTTGTCATGTATATTGAGCTCATCATACGAAATTAGACCTGTACATAGCACATCTCAGTTCCCTTTTTTTTTTTTTAACTGCACTGGTTCTGCTTATCCAAGAATAGTGCATGTCTTTCCATTTTCTCATACCCTCTTTGATCTTGTTTTTCAGAGTACTACAATTTTCAATGTAAAGATTTGTTACTTTGTTAAATTGATTCCTAAGTCTCTCACTCCTCTCTTTCTCCCTCTCTCTCCCTCTCTCTTCCTCCCTCTCCCTCTCTCTCTCTCTCTCTTTCTCTCTGTCACTCTATCTCTCCCTCCCTCCCTCCCTCCCTCCCTCTCTCTGTGCTATTGTGAAAGGTGTAGTTTCTCATTTCTCTCTCAGTGAGTTTGTTATTTGTGTATAGGAATGCTACTGTTTTTTGTGTTGACTTTGTAACCTGCTATGCTACTGAATTTAATTATTCAGTCTCAGAGTCTTTTATGTAGAGTATCATGTCATCTACAAATAATGATAAATCAACTTTCTTTCTATCCTGATTCTTTTTTTTTTCTTGTTTAATTACACTGGCTGCTTTTAGAAATGCATTGAATATGAGTAGTTATAGTGGGCACCCTTGTCTTCTTCCTAATTTTGGAGTGAAAGCTTTCAATTTTTGACCATTTAGTGTAACATTGGCTGCTAATTTGTCATAAATGCATTTTACCAGATTGAGATAAAAAGCATCTGTTCCCATTTTCTGAAGCATTTTTTCTCATTAGTAACTTTATTGAAAAACAATAATAACTGTATAGCAAATTAAAAATTGTAGAGAAATATTGAAATGTGAAAGATATAAAATGTAGACAGTGAATTTTGGAACAATATTTCTGAAATGAATACAAAAGATGAGATTAATAATAATTGCATGCTGTAAAATATTTACAAATATTTACAAATTCTAAAATAAACATGAAGAGTTTACATATCAGTCATATAATAGTTCTCTGTGCCCAAATCAAGAAACTTGTATTCATTTAATTAGAACTCTCAAAGTAGAAGTGGGTAGGCAATGAATATTTAAAGATTTAAAGTTTCTGAATTTAGGTAAAATCATAACACATTTCCAAGAAAGATAAACTTTTTGCACAAGAAATATAGATAAATTCACATTAGTTTCTTACCTACTTGTTCTTCGTTTTTTCTAATATAGCATAAGAGGCTATTTAATTTTGTTCTTCCACAGCTAATATTTTTTCTTGTATATGCTTTAATGGTTTTTTCTTTATAATTAGTTCTGAAAATTTTTCATTTTTCTTTTTTTTTTTTAAATCATGAATGTGTTTTGGTCTTTGTCAGATACTTTTTCTGAATCTTTTGAGATGACCACGTGGTTTTTGTGCTTAGTTCTGTTAATGTGGTACATTACATTTGTTGATTTGTATATATTGAACCATCTTTGAATCCTTGGAATAAATCCTGTTTTATCTTGGTGTATAATCTTCCTGATGATTTGCTACATTCAATTGCCAGTATCTTATTGAAGATTTTTTCATTTGTGTTCATTAAGGAGATTGGATTGTAGTTCTCTTTTTTTGGGTTGGGTACTTCTCTGATTTTGTTATCAAGTAATGTTTGCTTCTAAGTATGAGTTTAAAGTTTTGATTCTCTTTCAAATTCATTAAAGTGTTTGAGGAGTAGTGACATTAGATCTTCTCTAATTTCTTGTAGAAATTAGAAATGAATCTGTCAGGAGTTGGGATTTTCATTGATGGTAGTTTTTTTCTTTACTTCTTCAATTGCATTGACTAATATTCGGTTATTTAGAATTCTTATACTAAAAATCAACGCCATAACATACTATGCTAATTATGCAAATAGAAGGAAATTAAACAATGCACTCTATAATATGATTTATAGAAGAAATCAAGGAAGATTAAACTGTTCAATACAGTACTCAAATATTTAGCCAGAGCTATCACATAACAGAAAGAAAACAAGGGCAGGCCAGAGAGCTCACTGGACTATCTGCCTGCTTAGGCAGTGTCTGCTTAGGCACATACATTGGCCAGGGTTCGAGCCCTAGCCTGCTGTGCCAGTCCCACCCCAGGGCGCCCTGAGACATTGATTGAGACTGGGCATGGTGGCCCAGTCTTGGCCAGTCTTGTAATCTCAGTGCTTGGGAGGCTGCAAACAGGAGAATCACTGTAAGTCCATTCTGTGTAGTGAGACCCTGTAGACTGAGTCCTAAATACATAGAAAAAGAAAGAAAACAGATTATAGAAAAGAAAAAGTCCAACTATCCTTATTTGTTGACAACATAATAAAACGGTATGGTTTGGGCACAAAAATAAATGTATGACTCAGTGGAATAGAACACAGAATTCAGAAACAATCCCAAGCTCACTTAGACATTTGATCTTTAACAAAGGGGTCAAAAATATATGCTAGATTGAAGATAGCCTCTTTAAATGATACTGGGAAAACAGGCTACCCATGTGTAGAAGGTTGAATCTAAACTTATATCTCTTGCAGTGTACTAAAATAAAAATAGACCAAAGCCTAGCTATAAAACAGGAACACTTAATCTGATGAAAGATAAACCAGGTAAAACTCTTGAAGACGTGAACATATTCTAGGATCTTTTGAACAGAATCCAAGTTACAGAAGATACAACATAGAGAATCAACAAATAGGACTACATTAAATTAAAAAGCTTTTACATAAAAAAGAGATAGCCAACAGAGTGAGAAGACAATGTACATAATGAGAAAATATTTTGCTAGATGCTCCTTAGACAAAATTCTAATACCTAGAGCATATAAAGGACTTAAAAAGTTTAAACCTCCTAAAAGACTGAATCAAAAATGCACTATTGAAATGAATAGACACTTCTCAAAATAACAGCAAGTGGCCAATAAGACATGACAAACTACAAGTGGCCAATAATGCAGATGCCCAATAATACACAAAGTATCTTTGGTCTAAATTTAAAAAGTCTGATTGGTGCATTATTGAGAAGGCACATGGAGGGAGGAAACTGGTAACCATGGGGAGTCCACTGGCACATGGGCTGCATAATGTAGCAGTACTTTCTATAAAATAGTGGTGACATCACTGACCACTTCATAGTTTATTAGGAGGATTACATGAGATACCATATGAGGTGTTGGTTAGCACATGGTAATATTTTGCAACTGTTTATTATTGTTAAGTTTAATGCTATAATTAATGTAATTTGTTACTAATTGTTTCCCAAATACCAGGAAATCACACTTGTTTTTGTAACCCAATGCTTAAAAATGCTTTCTTGCATAAGGGTGCTAAATTATATAATATTTTCTAACTTTGTACTTGGTAATTCTTCATGTAAAATCCAACTATAAAATTAGGGTACACATTCTGATGTAACACTAAGCTATTTTCACTGCTTCAACCTGTATTCATTAAGCAGCTACTATGTCCCTGGTATTGTTTTTGCAAGAAGTAGAAGAAAACAAGAAAAAAATCTCTGCCTCATGAGGTTTACATTCTAATAGAGAAGAAAAAGGCGTATTGAATAAAAGTTCATTATATGTAAAAATAAAAATAAAAATTCTGAGATTCCACCTTGCCCTAAGAAAACTGGCTATCATCAGGAATGCAAAAAAACGACAAATGCTGATCAGACTGTGGGGAAAAAGAAAGCCTTCCATGTTGTTGTTGAGTGTATAAACTAGTACAACCACTGGATATCGGTAAGGAGAGTGCTTAAAAACTAAAATAGAAACTCATTTGGCCCAGCTATTACTGTTCTACATATTTTCCTGAAAGAGTTAAGGACATCATATTACAGTGGTGCATGAGTACCCATATTTATAGCTCACATGTACTGGCTAACTCTCAACAGTGGTCTGTATATTTATTAACAGATGAATGGATAAAGAAAATATAGTACTACTTAGCAACAAGGAAGCATAAGTTTGAGTTAGAAAATTGTTGAGACCATAATACTTAGTGAAATAAATCAGTCACAGAAATTTAGATGGATGCAGATTGTTCATGAAGACCACTTAACAAAAATTGTTCTTAAGTTTTTATATAAAATAAATGTAAGATAAATTTAATATAAATTATTCTTAAGTAATCAGTAGAGAACATGGTATAATTTCAAACTGCGCTGAATTGGTACACTAAGCTGTTATTACTTTCCAATGTGAGGACTCTGCGTTGTCACCTTGGCCATCAGTTTTCTGACAAAGGCATCTATTTAGTACCTTTTACCCTTCATGACTTTGGATTGCATCTTCTTGCTTTGCTCTACTTTGTTGTACTCTTAAAATCAGCTTTATTTTAAGGAAATCTGTGTCTATTTTAGAAGACTAGAAGTAGAAAAATAAATAAAGTTTTGCCAAATCCTTGGGAGATTATCATGCTTACACAGAATTAAAAATAAAATATAGTTTTTAAAATTAAACTAAGCTCCTTTCCCTACTGAGTCTTTCTTTATATTTTCTGCAGCATGAGTTTCAGAAAGGCTGCTTCTTTTTTTTTTTTAAGGCTGCATCTTTGATATGCTGTGTATAGTATATATTATTTTACCTTTCCACCCTTAATTCTGGTGTGTTAAAATAAATGTAACATTTGAACTTTTTTTAAGAGCAAAATTAAAATTAGATGATAGAAATAAGCCAGAGAGCCAGGGATCTCCTTAAGATGAGGAAAGGAAAATAAAGAGTGGGAAGGGGAAGAAATGAGGATTCAGATACGGTATATATAGGCACCAGTTTCCCATGATAAATGTATTCATTCTGTATGGCAACTATGTACTAATAAAAAACAGATGACTTCTAAATGATGCCCAGCCCTGATCAAGAATTAACAATGTAAACACATTCAATAATCGTCAAAGAACCTTTTTTTTTTTTTTTTTTTTTCTATTTTACCATCACCCTTCAGAACAGGAAACCATCTTTCACAGACTGTTTCCTCCAGACTGCAGCACCTTGACTTTCTGCCAGCAATAGAGCACTTCTTCAACTCCACCTTTATAGATCCATCTTTATTTATAATCTTGGTTTTGGTACTCATAGAAGCAGATCCTGAGAGAACAGTACACATACAAGTAGTTTTTTGGGGTGGTGAACTCCGGAAATGCTGGCAAGGGAAGTGAGACAAAGAAGAGAAGACAATCAAGGAAGGGTGTGGTGTTTGATTCATAACATGTTAGTAGTATGGACCAATGAGGACTAATCCCTTTGGGGAATTCTGGGTACTGGTGTAGAACTTAAGTCCTGATCTAGTTTACTAGAGGAGCAAAGGTGCTAGAGTATTTGTACAACTTTTAGTAGTCACTGATTAAGAGCTGCTCTTAGGAACCGTTGCATTTTCAACACCCTGCACCCCAGTAAAGCTGTAGTTTACAAAGTCAGTAGTGATGCTATGGGCAGGGGGGCAGGACCAAACAGAAATGGGACATCTGTTTTCTGAGACCACAATGAAGTACATTAAGACTCATTATGTAAAGCCAGGGCCCACAGAATAGGAAAGAAGATCAAAAGCTCCAAAGCACACCTCTGGGTTTCAAAACCTAGTTTCTTAGCCATTCTGAGCCTCAGAAATTCGTGAAGGATATTTGTAGTGATTAAATAACATAATTTATGGGAAAGTACTAAGTATTTTGACTGGTATATAGTATGTAGTCCCCCAAATGCTAGTTATTAATATTATTAATACTTGATCACCTTGCTGAAACAAGAAGATGAAAAGGATGCAAAATGCTTGATTGGCCAGATTACCTAGCAAGAACTCCAAAAGTTTTAATCATGCTACTGGTACAGTTTTTACAGTGGTTTCAGAGAGCAAAGCTGATGAAACCCATGAGTCTCTGTTCAAGTAGAAGACATAGCCAGATGAAGCTCTGGATTAGCATCACTGGGGAGAAAGTGGCCTCAAGCTGTGTGTGGTAGTATAGCACTGTTTCAGTTACTCTTTTCTCATTGCTGGGACAAAAATCTTACAGTTAAAATGAAGGAAGGAAGGGTTTATTTAGCTCACAGTTACTGAAGGTTTCAATCCATATTCAGCTGGTTCTGAGGCAGAGTGGCACATGGCAGAAAACAACCTTTTATGGCAGTGGGCAAGAGCAAGAGAGCAGGCAGAGGTAGCAGTACCTCCAGCAGCTAACTACTCTTCCTCCTTTACATTGAAATGCAAAGCACCTGCCCCAGGAGAGGTGCAACACCCACACCCACAATAATCAATTACAGACTCCGGAAGCTGCCCCATGACAGCATGAGACTTTGCGGGGACACCTATACACAAACCATTAGAAGCACCCAGAAGAGATAGATTTTACAATAAAGGATCCTAGGGCCAGCTTGCCCTCTCCATACCATTTTCCTTCCCAAGAGCCCAGTCTTTAATTTTGTCTTATGTTTATGAAAAGAGAGGAAAGAACTAGTACTTATCCTTTTCCATAACGAGTTCCGACACAAAAATATAAGTGCTCTTGTAATAAGCAAGTATTTTTGGAATTCCTTAGTTCAAGCAAAATTACATGGTTCACATGCTCAAGGCATTTTTTGTTTTCCAGCCGATTTTCCTTCACAGTCAGTGAAGATCAGACTTTTGGAAAAACTCAAGCTTTCATTAAAACTCAACCATGCAGGACACAAAAGCTGGGTGGGTCTTGAATTTTGCTTTGTTGTTGAACATCTTTACTTAACTGACAGCAAGAGCAGACTTAGAAACAGGATGCATGGATATGCGAGCTCCATACTGCTGTATAAAAGCCACAATGCAAGTCCCCCAGATGAAGAACATTTGCCATATTTTCCAAAGAGCAGAAAACTTTATTTTGCAATGATTAAGCTAGTGCCCAAAGTATAATGTAGTGCTTTGCTAAATCAATCATTAATCATGAAGATTATAATTAAAGTCAAATTTAAATAGCTTTAGCTGCTAATATTTGTACAGTCCTAATAAAAAGTTGCCATTCTTAGTAAACACTCAAAAGTGCCACTCAAAGAGAGTAAATCTACACATTACAAAGAATAGCTGACTTTGACATCTCCCTAGATTTGGCTGCCATTGGCCTGGAGTGAAAGGCAAAATTTTCTTCCTTAGCACTGGCCCAAACTCAGACGGTAGACTGATCTTAAAAATTAGTTTTACTAGTACATGTTGGTAGTACGTCATGAATGTATTCCTGACAGGGAGTTGGTGCATGTGTATATCACATCTCAATTCTTTTGTCATCTCCTTACCCTGCCTGTTATTCCCCTGCCTCCCTTTTTTGTCCCTTCCCAAGTGCAAAAGATTTCCATATTTCTTATTATCTAAGGAAAAAGGACAAATTTAAACCCTTACTTTATTTTTTTTTAATTTTTTGGTTAATTTTAATGAAAAGAAATAGCAATGAGACAGTTTCAAAACAGGTTTAGTAGGACAGTTCCAAGAATTAATACATTGCATATTGTTCTCTTCATAGTGTTTTTTCAGAGTACAAGATGTAGGCTTTATATCGTGTATAAACAATATTAGTACAATTCTTTCTTCTCACTGAACTAAGAGAAAGTAGCTGTATATATAGTCCCATAGTCCATAATAGTAATAGTGAGTTATCAGTATACCTGGCAATATCAGAAGTTGTTGACTTGAGCCTTTTACAGCTCAGTATATTAATATGTCTTTACTTTTTAAAAAATTTATTTATTTTTATTTAATTTTAATAAGAAATATCAACATGATAGTTTGACAGCACATCAGTAGCACATTTGCAACAATTGACAAACTGCATATTGTCCTCACAATAGTAATACAGAGCACAGGGTGTGGGCTTGACACACCTTCCAATTGATATGCATAAGGAAAGAAAACGAAAGAGAAAAAAAATTCTCTTTGAACTAAGAGGAAGCAGATGCATACACAGTCCAATGTTTCACAATTGCAGTGGGCCACCCGTGAGACTGGCAACATTGAAGGCTGTTGATCCAAGCCTCCTACAGCTAATCACACCAATCTAGCTCTGTGTTTCATGTCTTGTAATTAAGCTTTTCCACTGGGTGATCAAGGGCAAGTTAAAGTAAGACCTGTATAACAAAACATTCATCTTTTGTATCTTCCAAGGTCAAATCCTCTCAGGATTAACTTTGGAACCAGGTACAGTGTTTCGTAGCACTGTTGCCAGTGTCAGCCTTTGGGACA
The DNA here is from genome assembly GCA_004027025.1 of Myocastor coypus. NCBI lineage: Eukaryota > Metazoa > Chordata > Mammalia > Rodentia > Myocastoridae > Myocastor > Myocastor coypus. Next base: position 8,707 of record PVJA010007433.1, on the reverse strand, counting down.
AGTCACAGCCATTGCTTGACCAGTTTACTTTCTGTGAAAGCCTGAGAGAATGTTTTTCTTTGGGTAACTCTCCTTAGACACACTATAGTTCATTTATCCCTTTCCTCTGACCAGACTCAGTTACTGTTATAATCTTTCTCAAGTAATGGTTAGTTAACAACAACAACAAAAAAAAAATATTTCACTTATCCCTTTCCTCTGACCATAATGAAAAAAAATATTTTATTTACCCCTTTCCTCTGACCATAATCTCCCTGACCAGAAAATTTGGGACACCTCTGAGTTATAGAATATTATAGCACAGGTTCTCTTATGTCCTGAGTCCTTACTGACCTTGAAGGGCTAGGGCCAAAATATTGACTATCCTCATAGCCTTTTTCTCCAATTTTTTTTTTCTGTTAATTTACATTCTCAACCTTCCAGCAGAGAAGCTTTGTGATACTATTACTCTGTAACATAGGTGATTGAGCTTATCATCACTGGCTTTTTGAATATCAAATATCTTTCACTTAGCTTGAAATTGACTGAGATATCTTATGCAGATAAGGAAGGTAGTAATGATGGAATGAGCATATGTTTCTTATGCTCAAGAGATCTATGCAGGTCCATGACTATGGAGGAGAGTTCTGAATCTTCTATTTCATTTCTTGCAACTCTTATGTCAAGTTGAATTTAATTCCATGATAAATGTCAAGTAGGGGGTGGGTTGTAGCTCTATGGTAGAACGACTGTCTAGCATATGCAAGGCACTGCCCACCCCACAAAGCGAAAGAAGATTGGGGTAGTAAGAGAACAGTGCAGATTTCAGTGTACACCATGGGTTCCAGTTTGTCTTTGCGTCCCCCACAGCCCATCCTGTCTGCCTGTCCTGTGGACTTGAGTACACCACTGACACAGAAACAGCCCCACAGGGTCTGGGGGATAGCTCAGTAGAACAAGCACATGGCTCGCAAGTGCAGGGTCCTGAATTCTATTCCCGGTACCGCAAAAAAAAAAAAAAAGCCCCACATAAAGCCCCACACATAAAGAGTGTCCAGTTCTCACTATTGCATAGATAAATGTCTGTAATAAAATTCCTTATTATGTCTATTTTTCTTCATGGTCCTGCTGCTTTGAAGTCCTGTCTAATATATTTGGTTGTTTTAAACCACTACAGAAATGCTTGAATATTCATGTTTGTATTTTCTGAGATACTTAAACAAGAATTCCTATTCAACGTATACCTGAAAGTGCATGTTGCTGTATTATAAAACATTCAAATGTTCAACTTTTTAAGATAATACTGAGTTGTATTTGAGTTCATTGCATCAATAGGTAATCATACTGGATTATGACTTTCCCTTGATCCATGTCTTTGAAAATACTTAATATGGTGATTTCTTAATTTTAGTCTGTCTTAGTTACTTTTCTCTCATTGCTGGAACAAATACTCGACACCCAAAATGAAGGAAGGAAAGGTTTATTTAGCTCACAGTTACCGGAGGTTTCAGTCCATATTCGGCTGGCTCCAAGGCTGAGTGGCACATGACAGAGAGTAGCAGTTCATGGAGGCAGAACAGCAACAATGGCGACAGAGGCAATGGAATAACCAGGGCAGCAGAGAGCAACAGCACAAGTCTGTCTCTCTCTATAGTACATTCAGGCGCTCCACCTCAGCCTATCTGCCTTAGGCTACAACCATTATTCCCAGCAGTATTCAGACCCATAATCTCATCGGTACTAAAACACAATCCCAGTGGATCACCAGGCAAATCCTAAACTCTAGAAGTCCCTGCCCCATGATTGCATGAGGCTTTGGAGGGACAACTAGACATAAACAATAACATAATCTGTGCAGAGTAAATATAATTTCCTATCATAGTCTTTTTTTTTTTTTTTTTTTTTTTTTTTTTTTTTTTTTTTTTTTGTATTATGGCCATTTCAGCCTGTCCTGGGGGGCAGGGCTGGCACAGCATGTAGTGCCAGGGATCAAACCACAGTCCCTGCAGTTGCTTTCCTAAGCAGGCACTTTAAACTGCTGAACCATCTTGCCGGCCCTCCTTTCATAGTCTTAACTTATATCTATACAATTGCCAAAGAAGTGTATAGTCTTTTAATTTTTTAAATTCATTTGCCCATTTATTTACTTAGCCTTTTTCTTTTGTACTGGGGATTGAACCCAGGAGCTTTATGTTCATCTTGATTCCCCAGCCCTTTTAATATTTTTTTAAATTTTGAGACAGTCTTAATAATTCACAAATCTTTTGTAATCCTCCTGCCTCAGCCTCCCAGAGTGCTGGGATTAGAGTTGTATGTATTACCATGCGTAGTCCTTTACCCAATTAAAAAAAAAAAAAACTATACATTTTATTTCAGTGTAATTTCATGATTCTCTCTCTCCTCTCTCTCTGTGTCTCTGTCTGTGTCTGTGTCTCTGTGTCTGTCTGTCTGTCTGTCTGTCTGTCTTTCTCTCTCTCTTTCTCTCTCTCTCCACACATAATACTGGGAATTGAAGCTGGGGAGTGTTGAACTATAACCCTAGCCCTTTAAAATTTTATGTTGAGACAAAGTCTTGCTAAATTGGCCAGGTTGCCCTTAACCTAGCAATTCTCCTGCCTCAGCCTCCCAAGTAGTTGGGATTATACAGAAGTGTGCCAATATACCTGACTCCCTTTACCCATTTCCACCACCTTTTCTAATCTTTGTTTTCTTTGTCTTAATGGACCTATGAGAAAATCCAGACTAATTTTGAACAGACATAGAGTTTATTTTTGTTCCAAAATTTTTTAACATTATCATTTATCTGATAGTGTCTCTCTATGCAGCTCAGACTCATAGTGGTCCTCCTGCCTCACCCTCCTCTGTGCTGAGATTGCAGGCATTCACCACCACATCCAGTTTTGGGGCCAGGACAAGAAGCCCAGAGCTCTGGGTTTGGCATGATGTGCAGGACCAGGAGTCAGACTTGGAACCTTGTGCTTGCCTAGGCAGATGCTTAGACCACTGAGCTATCTCCCCAGCCCAGGGCTTATTTTTCTAACTCCTGATTTTATATAGTCAACTTCTGATTAATTCTGTACCTCTTCAGGTGACCATATTCTCCCCTTTAATCTGTGGTGGATTGTGTTTTAATATTTTCTAATGTTTAACTGCCTTTGCATTTCTAGATATACTCAACTTATGATATATGATCTATTAAAATAAAATCCTGGGCTTGTTTTATTGTTATTTTAATTTTGCTGCCATGTTTAGGATCAAGATTGGTACAAATTATTGTACTCTGTTTTGTAGTTCTGATGTCAAAGGTACGTTAATCTCATAGAATGAATTGTATTGCAGCTCCCTTTTCTGTATCCTAGATAAAGACTGGAATGATTTGTTTCATAAAAGCTTGCCATAAGTTATTTTGTAAAACTGTCAGAACTAAACATTTTCTTTGTGGAAAGCTTTTCAAATTTTGATTATATTTATTTAGTAGTTGTAAGAACATTCCAATTCTTTATTTTTGCTAGCTCTCCACATTTCATTTAGCTTTGGTAAGTTGTATGCATCTATGAATTTCCCATTTCACTTAAGCTTTCAAAGATTTGACCTACATTGTTTTAAAGTCTTTCATTTAAAAATTGCCTTATTGTTATTTATGTTCCTTTTAATTAGAATATTGTTTATGTTTTCTATTTTTTCTTGCATAGTCCCAACAGATTTCTCCATTTATATAAGAACATTATTAGGGGCTGAGGAGATAGCTCAGTGGCACAAGTGCCTGCCTCACAAGTGCAAGATTGTGAGTTTGAACCCCAGTCCCGCAAGAAAAAAACAAAATTGGAATCATCTACCAATCTTTGAAAACACCACATCTTTTTCATCCATTTCTCAGGCAACAGCCATTTTGGTTGTTTCCAGGATTTGGCAATCACAAATTGTGCTGCTATAAACATAGGTGCACACATACCACCATGATATGATGTTTTCAGTTCTTTTGGGAAAATTCCCAGCAGGGGGATAGCTGGGTTGAGTGGGATTTCCAGTCCTAGTTTTTTAAGGAGTGTCCACACTTATTTTTATAATGGTTGCAGCAGTCTGCATTCCCACCAGCAGTGGAGAAGAGTTCCTTTGTCACCACAGCCTGTCCAACATTTGTTGTTGGTTGATTTCTTTATAGTAGCCATTCTTTCTGGGGTAGGATGGTATCTAAGTGTTGTTTTGATTTGCATTTCTTGGATGGCTAGTGATGTGGAACTTTTTTTTATGTTTTTATTAGCCTCTAGAATTTCTTCCTCTGAGGTGTGTGTGTTCATCTTGGATGCCCATTTCTGGATAGGGTCTTTAAATTTTGGGATCCTAATTTTTTTTTTAGCTCTTTATAAATTCTAGATAGAAAACCTTTGTCTGAGTGCTTAATAGTTAAGTTTTTTTTTTTTTTTTTTTTCCAAAATTTGTGGGTTGCCTTTTTGCTCTGTTGGTAATTTCTTTGATGTGCAAAACTTCTGAACAAGAGGAGGTCCCAGCTGTTAATTCTTTCAAGTATTACCTGTGCATTATGATTTTTGTTCTGTTTGCCTATCCCGATGTATTCAAGATTTTCTCCTACTTCCTCTTTCAGAGGATTTAGTGTTTCTGCTTTAATGTTTAGATCTTTAATCCATTTTGACTTTAATTTAGTGCATGGTGATAGACCTGAGTCAAGTTTTAGTTTTCTACATGTAGAGAGCCAGTTTTTCCAGCACCATTTGTTAAAGTAGCTTTGTATGTCAATTTTGAAGTCTAGAGTTGTGATGCATCCTGCTTTGCTTTTGTTTCCCAGGATTAATTTTGCTGTGCTGGATCTCTTTGGGTTCCATGTGAATTTTAGGACTGTTTTTTTGTTTTTTGTTTTTTGTTTTTCCAGTTGTATGAGAAACTCTTTTGGGATTTTGACTGGGATTTGACTGAATCAGTATGTCAGTTTTGGAAATACCACTAATTAAGATGGGTTTTGTCTAATCAAAAATAGGAGATATCTTTCCATTTTCTGGTGTCCTCTTCAACTACCCTTTTTCAGAGTATTGTAGTTTTTATCGTAGAGGTCTTTTACTTCCTTGTTTAGTTTAATTCCTATTTAATTTTTCTTGATGCCATTATGAAAGATATTATTTCCCTAATTTCTTTTGCTACCACTTCATTATTGTCATTCTTTTTTTTTTTTTCAGAACCGGGGATCAAACTCAGGACCTTGCACTTGCCAGGCAGGCACTTGTGCCCCTGCGCTATCTCCCTGGCCCCTTACCACTTCATTATTAGTGTAAAAGATTACTACTAATTTCTGTGTTGATTTTGTGCCCTGCTGTGCTACTGAGCTTTTTTTTTTTTTTTAAGGTATTTTGTGCAGGGTTTTACTACACAGCTCGGAATTATAGTGATCCTCCTATTTTCAGCCTCCCCAGTGCTGGCATTATAGGTGTGAGCTACCACACCCAGACTCCAGCACAGTGCACCCAGGGGTGAGGCCTGCTCAGCATGTGGCACCTGGAATTGAATGCCAGTCCCTGTGCTTGCCTAAGCAGGTGCTTAGTCCACTGAGCTATCTCACCAGCCCTTGAACTTTGTTATTAATTCTGAGTTTTGGTGAAATTTTTTGGGTATTCTAGGTACAGGAGTATATCATCTGTAAACAATATATTTCTTTCCTGTAGATATCCTTTTTATTCATTTCTCTTGCCTTTTAATTTTTTTTAAATTTTAATGAGAAAGAAATAATAATGAGACAGTTTCAAAACAGGTTAGTAGGACAGTTACAATAATTAGTACATTGCATATTACTATCTTTATAGTAGTTGTTCAGAATGCAACATGCAGACATGGTATCTTTTCTAAACACTATTAGTATATATCTTTCTTAATCCAATAGTCCATAATCATAGTGAGTTATCAGCAGAACTGGCAATGTCAGGAGCTGTTGACTTGTGCCTTTTACAGCTCAGCATATTAATATGGCTTTATTTTTTGTATCTTATGGTTAGGCATTTCTGCTGTATGGTCATTTCTCTTGCCTCTGGCTAATACTTTGAAAATTATATTGAACAGTTGTGGTGATCACAGACATCCTTATTCCTGATTTTATAGGGAAAATTTTCAGTCTCTACATTTATTATGATGTTGGTCATTATTTTAGCATAAATGTCTTTTACCAAATTGATATAAGCTCCTTATCTCAATGTTATTGTCTTATATTAGGTTTTGTCAAGGGATTTTTCTGGATCTACTGAAATGATCATGTGATTTTTGTTCTTTCTTTTCATGTAACATATTACATGTACTGGTTTGTGTGTGTTGAATCATACTGCACAAATCATCCTTGAATGATTCTCACTTGGTCATTTTGTATGGTCTTTTGGATGGTTTGTTACAGCCTATTTGCTGGTATATTGTTACAGATTTTCACATTAATGTTCATTAAAGACATTGTCCTGTAGTTCTTTTTTCTGATTGGGTGTTGTCTTTGTTACTTTTCTCACTGCTGAGACAAAATATCCAACACCCAAAGTTAAAAGAGGAAAAGTTTGTTTCAGCTTATAGCTTACAATGGTTTCAGTCCACAGTGCACTAGCTCCAAGGTGGGGTGGCATGGCAGAGGGGCATTGTAGAGGATAGATTCCATGCCAAAGTAGCCAGGAAACAAGAGCGGCAAGCTGCAAGCCTGGCTGTCCCTTTTATCTGATCCAGGCTGCAAACCTTGTGGTTGGTGTCACCCACACCCAGAACTGTGCTAATGCCAATGAGTAGACTAATTTTATACCATGTACCTTTAATCCCTGTTCACACACCCTAGGTCAACCAGCTCCAAAGAGCCCCACCCACAAGCACTTGATGCTTTAGGAAAACAATTACATACAAGCCATAACAGGTGTTTCTTAGGTTTTGAAATCAGGTTAATGCTGGCTTCCAAGAATGACTTTAGCAATACTTATTTCCTTTCCAATTTCATTATAGAGTTTGAGGAGTATTTTTTTCTGATTTAACTTTTTTATTGTATTTAATAAGAAATAACAATGTGACAGATTCAAAACACATGAGTAGTACATTTCCAGTATTTGATACAATGCATATTGTTTTCCTATTAGTTATACAGAGCACAAGGTGTAGACATGATAATTTTTCTAATCATTATTGGTACAAAAAATTCTTCTCATTACACTAAGAGAAAGTAGTTGTATACATAATCCAGTGTTCTACAGTCCCAGTGGGTTATTTGTAAAACTGGCAATGACAGAAGCTGTTGATTTAAGCCTTTTACAGCTCAGCATACTAATCTAGCTTTATGATTTATACCTTGTGGTTAAACTTTACTGATGGTTAAAGGCAAGTCAAAGCAAGACCTATATAAGAAAACATGGAACATTTGTATCTCCCAAGGTCAGTCAAATCCCCTCAGGATTTAATTTGAAACCATGTACAGTGCTTCGTAGATCTATTGTCAGTGTCAGCCATCTGGATGAGTCACAGCCATTGCTTGACCAATTTGCTTGAGTTTGAGGAGTATTGGTGTTAGATCTTCCTGAAAATTTTTGTGGAGTTTGAGTGAAGCCAACAGGATCTGTGCTTTACGTTGTTGGTAGTTTTTAAGTTACATCTTCAAACTTGTTGTTCGATTATGAATTATTCACAGTCTTTACCTTCTTGATTCAGCTGTGGTAGTTCAGATGTGTTTAGGCATTTACTTACTCTGAATTCTCTATTTTATGACAGTATATGTTCTCAAAGCATTATTAATTATCTTCTAAATTTCAGCAGAATTCATTGTGGTTTTGTCTTTTACACTTCTAACTTCTGATTACAATGATTTGGGTCTTTTCTTTCCTTTATTTGTTTAAGATTGACTAGGAGTTTTGTCTATTTTGCTTATTCTTTCAGTGGACCAGTTCTTCGCTTCACTTTTTGCTTTGTTCCTATTTCTTTAGTATCTTCTCTGGCCTTTATAATTTCCTTCTTATACTAGTTTGGGACTTGGATTGTTTTTGTTTTTCTAGAACCTTGAGGTTCATTGTTACCTTATTTATCTGGACTCACTCTATTTTTCTAATGAGAGTATTCACAGCAACAAAGTTACCTTCTAGGACTGCTTCCATTTTGTCTCATAGATTCCTGTAAGTTGTAGTGACATTTGTCATTTGATTCTAAGAACTAATTTCTGCCATGACCCATTAATTATTCAAAGTGTATTTTTACTGTGCATATGTTTGCAGAATTTCTGTGGTTTCTTTTGCCATTGATTTTTAGTCTCATTGCACTATAATCTGATAACACGTGTGGGATAATTTTGATTCTTTTGCATTTATTTAAGCATGCTTCCTTGGCTAGCATGTGATGTATGTATTTCAGAAAAAGTCTCATATACTTACTGAAAAGAATGTGCATTGTGTTGCTAGTGGGTAGAAATAATCTATTAAGTTCATTTATTGAAAACTTCTTGCAACTCTGATGTTTCTTTGTTGGATTTTTTTCTTCAGTTGAACTATTTATCACAGTGGGCTATTCAGATCTCCCATGGTAATTGAACAATTATAATCTGTTTCTATTAAATTGTCCCCTTCACCAATACTGACTCCAAAGAGTGAGGCTTTCTCCAAAGTGAAATCCACTTTATCTGGACCTACTCCTTTTTCCTAGGATCTTGTTGCATGTAATATTGCTCTCTGTCCTTCAATTTTTTAAATGTATACTTCTTTCTGGGTTAAAAGTGTTTCTTGTA
>PVJA010007432.1:0-68613 GCA_004027025.1 Myocastor coypus | reverse complement strand
AAAAAAAAAAAAAAAAAAAAAAAAAAAAAAAAAAAAAAAAACCTCAGGCCGGGCAGGCACTTGTGCCCCTGAGCTATCTCCCTGGCCCCCCAAAATAAAAATTAAACATTAAATAAATTAGTCTTAGTCTACCCTCACAAATACTGAGATTTTAAGGGTGGTAGTCCTTGTGATATATATATATATATATATATATATATATATATATATATATATATTCATCTAATTCACCAGCTAACTCCTGAGAAAACTGAATGGATGTAGACACATAGTGGTGATAGCAGTGAGCTACTGTAACTCAACCAAATGGAGAAAGAAAAGGTTCCGTGTCATGCATAGACTTGGCTGCCTAGGCCATGTGACCTTAGAGACCCCTCAGGGCTCGGACGTAGCTATGGTGGGGAAACACAACGTGGGCAGCCTCTGGCAAATGCTGATAGGAGACCTTCAGACCCACATGGAATCTTCTCTCGGATTCTATGGTCCAATGGTGGAAAATACCAGGTTCAACATGTCCTAAAACTGGAGGGGCGGGAACAGCCACTCAGAAAGTGAAAGGGGCCTGGGATTAGGTCAAGCAGATCCGGCAAGCACTGTTATGCTGGACACACCCCTTCCACAGATTCTGTGCCACCTTCTGCTGTCACAGTCCTGCCCCTCTGTTTGCACTATGGTGTCTTGGTGGCGGTGGCAGAGCGGGGGACAGTTGTATGGGCAGAAGATGAAACACCAGCAGCATGAGCTTGGTTCACGGTGCAGGTGGACTTGCTCTGGATGCTGGTGAAGCTGGAAGCCAGATTTCACTCCACCCCAGCCAGGCTTTCTCAGAGGTCTCAGAAGGGGCGTGGTGAGGGCAAATCCCTCCCAAAAATGGATTCAGATGACGTGTGTCATCACCCACTTGGTGTGGACGGAGAAGTGACTTGAGATGGAGGAATGTGAAGACCTATGGGTAGCTGAGCAAATTAGCAAGGGATCTGGCAAGACAAAGGCACAAAGGAACTCTGGGGAAGGGCTGGAAGCATGTGAATAGGAGTGAAATGAGGCCGTCCTCGCCTGTTCCGGAAAGCACACCTAAGACAAGAGCTAACCAATACACTGGAGGAGTTGTTTCCTACCTCTGTGCCCTGCAACCCTACAGAAATCCTGCGTGTCAAGGCACGCAGCTGTTTGCCACCTTACAATGCGATTCTCACATCCCACTGCCTACTCAGGAAGGTGGTGTGTGTTTGCTTCTTTATCGCGTTTCTCTGATCAGACAAGACAAAAGCCATTTCTCAGTGTCAGTGATAAGAAATTACGATTGGATTCCATCTCTCTGAGTCAGTCTAGCTTATGACAAGAGATGGGAAGGGGAGTCAGGACATCTTCCCGGCCTAAGAAGCAGGTCACAAACTTCTGTTCACAGAACCTTGCTTAGACCACTGCTTGTAAGAGTGGGTAGGAGGGACTGGCTCTTACCTACATAGACTTTACAAATACAAGAAGGAACTTTAATATCACAAGCTGGGAAAACATTAATCATTAATAATTACCATGACCTAATAATGTTTTAGTGGAAAATAAAAGAGATCTGCTTGAAAAATCCCAGAGTTGATTTTTAGTCCCTCTTTGAATTTCTATCTCATTGTTGTACGTTACGGTTTGTCTCTAGGTGGCCCCCCAAAGCCTCATGTAGTCATGGGGCACACTTCTAGAGTTTGTGATTCACCCATCATCCACTGGCATTATGGGTGATCCAAGGCTGGGATTATGGGTCTGAGTACTGCTGGGATTAGGAATGTGAGTGCTACGCTCAGCCTAAGGTGGGCAGCCTGCATACAGCTTGAGAGAGCCTTCCTCTTGACAGCCATTGTTTTTTTGTTGTTGTTTTGTTTTTGTTTTTGTTTGTCTTTATGAGACAGGGTCTCACTATTCAGTTCAGGCTGGCCTTGAGCTCACTTTTGTAGCCCAGGCTGGTCTCAAACTCACAGTGATCCTCCTGCCTCAGCCTCCCAAGTGCTGGGATTACAGGCATGCGCCACCACACCCGTCAAATTTTATTTTTAATTTTATTTTTTTTCTTGTTTCAGAACTTTTGTTTATTTATTTATTTATTTATTTATTTATTTATTTATTTATTTATTTTTATGGCGGGCTCAGCCTGCCCTGAGGGCAGGGCTGGCGCAGCATGTGGTGCCAGGGATCGAACCGCGGTCCCTGCAGCTGCCCAAGCTTTCCTAAGCAGGCACTTTAGACAACTGAGCCATCCCGCCGGGCCCTCGACAGCCATTGTTGCTGTTGTTCCTCCATTGTGCTCTCTTGCTCTTTGCCGCTACCATGAGACGTTGCTTTCTGACACTTGCCACTTTGCCTTGGACCCACCTGACTATGGACTGAGACCTCCAGTAAGTGTGAGTTAAATAAACCTTTCCTTCCCTAATTTTGGGTGTCTGATATTTGTCCCAGCAACGAGAGAAAAGTAACTGAGACACCACATAAAAGAGCCAGCTAGTTAATTTGAATCTGCCAAGGAGAAGAACTTATCCCTCCTCTTGCCACACATTCCTAAGATAGCCACATAACCAACAAGATGCCACTGTCCTGAATGCTTAAATACTTTTTTTTCCCCCCTCCAATATTGACGATCAAACTCGGGACCTTGCACACAATGGTCAGGTGCTTATGCCATTGAGCTGTCTCCCCAATCCCTTAAGTACATCATGCACACACACACACACAGGTTAAAGTGAACCCCAAAGAAGAAATGGGTAAACAGTCACAGAAACCCTGAACGGTTAAAAGACACAGGAAGAAGTGCTCACCTTTAACAGCAACCAGAGAAATGCAAAGTTAAGCAGCAGCGAACGTTTCTCCTCCATTACGGAGCCCTGGCAAGGTTGTAGGGTGTGAGAACTCTCGTGCAGCGCCGGGAGGAGGGCACCCACCTTGGAGAGTAGTTTAGTAACAGCCAGGTAGTTGAACCTTCGTGGACAATGCACTCCTTTTGAAATGCTGTCACACAAAACGTTATGTGTAGTCGTTTTTAGTCACATTGTCATACTGATTAATTAATTTATTTGTGTGGCTTCTGATAGATACATATTCTCTTACCCTATTTGACACTGCCTGAGGTGAACAAAAAAGATTTTCCTTTCTAATATTTACTTCATATTAGGCCTTTCTTTTCTTTCTTTTTTTTTTTTTTTTTTTTTTTTTTTTTTTTTTTTTTTTTTTTTTTTTTTTTTTTTTTTTTTTTTTTTTTTTTTTTTGTCTTTTTGAGACAGGGTCTCGCTATGCAGTTGAGGCTGGTCTTGAGCTCACTTTTGTAGCCCAGGCTGGTCTCGAACTTGCACCGATCCTTCTGCCTCAGCCTCCTGAGTGCTGGGATTATAGGCGTGAGCCACCACGCCCAGCTCCATATCAGGTCTTCCTAATAGCAAATTACTACGTACACTCTGTGGGCCAATACAGCGACCATCTTTACATTTAATTCTTGTGAAAAAGTAAATGTGAAGCAACAGCTCGTAAAGTGGCTTAACCCGGTGTGATAGGCTACCGCCAGCTCCTCTGTGTGGAGACCAAGGCTCACAGGGACCCACTTCTTAGCTCCGTTCCTGTAATGGCCCAGTAGAAATCTAAATGCAGCTGGCTCCAGGATCTCAGCCCTGGCCACTGGGATGCCAGAAAAAAACTGTTGGCAACAGGCAGGACCAGCTCTCAGTAGGGAGTCTGGAGAGGGTGCTTGAACCTACCCTATGCCGCAGCTGTGTCTTGGGAATTCCTGATTTTGTTGTAAATTTAGGTCTTGGTGACTTAGGTGTAAATACTGAGATGATTCAGTTTTCAGCAAATTTTATTTTGAAAGTGTCTCATCACCCTCAGGTCTGGAAAACTATATCAGAGAACAAATACCACACATGTAAAAAGCTCACTCCTCTCTGTCTGTCTGTCTGTCTGTCTCCCTCTCTTCTCTTCTCCTCTCTTCTCTTCCCTTCTCTGTCTCTGTCTCTGTCTCTGTCTCTGTCTCTGTCTCCATCTCTCTCTGTCTCTCTGTCTCTGTCTCTCTGTCTCTCTGTCTCTGTCTCTCTCTGTCTCTCTGTCTCTGTCTCTGTCTCTGTCTCTCTGTCTCTCTGTCTCTGTCTGTCTGTCTGCCTGTCTGCCTGTTTGTCTGCCTGTTTGTCTGCCTCTCTCTCTCTCTCTCTCTCAGCATCCACACTGCTGGATCAACTAACCTAAATCAGCAGGCTCTGGGGTTTCTCAGAGACTCCACAGCATTAAGGATGCTAATTGCTACTCTAGCAGTTCCAGTGAGATCAAAGAACCACCCACGGTGTGAGCTTCTTTTCATCTCCCACAGACCAAACACTAACACGCCCATCCCCCACCCTCAGCTCCCCACCCCCAAGCTGGCACATCGGACCAATTCCCTCTCCTCTTGCCCAAATGCTCTCCCAGCCCCTAAAATAGCTCTGCACCAAAATAAGCCCTCAAAAATGCTTGCAGAATGAATGGAGAAAGGTAGCTTCGCTATCATTATGGTTCCCTCCTAATTGCCATGGGTTATGTAAAGATGGATTTGTTTGTTTCTGGTAATGATTCAGAAACCCATCATGGGGAATCCTCCCCCACTCCTTCTCCCAGGCGCTAGAACAGGACTGCTGTAGGTTTGCCAGCCTCTGACATCCCAGGTCCATCCAAGGTCTCTTCTTTGCACAGAAGAGAAAGACTCCACTGCATGAAGTGGGCAGGCTCAGAGCAGGGGCTCCGTGCTTTTCTGGAACACAGGGCTACAAGAAAGGTCCTCTTTTTCTTGGGGAAAACATCACCCCAGGATGGCACAGGAAGAGAACGGCTCTGCTACCACACATGGCGAAGTAGTGCTTCACACCTAGAGGGACCCTGTCACTGATGGTCTAAAGCGTCCGTTTCTAAGGCTGGAAAGATGGGGCTATTCTCCATGCTTGGGGGCTCTAGCACCGCTCCCCTCTTCCATAAAGGCAGGAAGTCAGCAGATATGGATGGCAGATCAAGAATCCCCTCAGAGAGAGGGGGAGACCCAGGGCTCTGAGGTGTGTGGCTCAAGACAGGCCTGGCTCAAGGTGACGATAAATGGGGCATCATTGGTGCCTCCAGCATATTGGGCACCGCTCCCCACCCCCAGACACCCTCCCAGAGGGACATCCCTTGCACTACTGTGGACAGCCTGAGCCTTCGATGAGGGACCCAGCACGGAAGCGGATCCCAGTCTCATCCACTGGAGGCTTCCTCCGAGCCCGGTCATTGCTACTGCTGTGCTGGCGCCCAGATCAGGCACTGCCCCTCCTTCAGGCCCCGTCACCCCCAGCTCCGGCCTAGGACCACCTTCTGTCCCCATCCTGGGCGGCTGTAGTGAGCTCAGTTGTGCTCTTAGCCCAGCTCCTGCTCTCAGCACCGGGCACTGAGTCCTGGGGGCCTTGCATCGTGAGGCCCTCTTCACCAGGCTGAGGTTCCTCATTCTGTTCCTGTTTCTTCAAGATCTCTCCCACAGAATGTCTTCTAATTCCTTCTTTCCTTCCTCCCTCTCCTCTTTTTCCTCCTTCTCTCCCTGCTTCCTTTTCTTCACCCTCTCCTTTTGCTCCTACATATTCTTTTTCCGCTCTTCCTTCCTCCTCCTCTTCCTCCTCCTTTTTCTCTCTCTCCCACCCTCCCTCCTTCTCACTCTAAGTATTCCTCCCAAAGAAGTGCTTCAAGGAAAACTATCACACCCTTTTCACAGGTACCTCCACCCCTCTGGTTTGAGATTTGTCTCCCTGGACTCGACAGTCTCCTCATGTCCTTACCTTTAACACCCTTGATGTTCCAAAACTAGAAAAAAAAAAAAAAAAAAAAAAAACAACCACTACTTCCAGGTGCAATTAGTGTTAAGGCTGGATCTGTTTCTGACATATACCTGTTCAAATGTCTTCAGTGACCTCCCCCAAGGCCATTGTTCCCTATGAATTCCCAATCTCTATGGAGATTTGTAAGTAAAATATCAACTGTGAGTTCTAATTTGTGTAACTTTCCCATTGGGGCAAATGCACTTGGCCCATAGAGGATCCAACACCAGGAAGGTCCGAGGAGCCTGGGTCAAGATAGGGATTATCTAGACAAGTGCTAGTCACCAGGATAGAGACTACCCCAATAGTGGGAGAATAATCTATTCACAAAGGTTAGAGACCCTGGATGCTCAGGCTTATTCTGGGGACATTCCGTTAGAGAATATATGAATAAAATATTCATATTAGGGCAGGCACCTAAATTGTCTTTCACACCAAATCCCTCATTCCTACCATTCCTTCTGGGGCTAGCTCTGTTGGACAGAAAGTGAAGAGAAGATGAGAAAAGAGTCAAGCGAAAGCTGGGAACTGCCCGGGCTGTGGTGGTAGAGACTACCAGTCACCTGACATGAAGCACCCCTCACCCCTCTTGTGCTCCACACAGTTCGGACTGGTGCCTTCAGGACTGCAGGCCCAGGAGGCCACCAGAGACACAGAGGACAGCCGTGACTGAGATCAGAAATAGAGAGGCTGCTGTGGGTTTACATGTGGAAGGCCCAGGACTACCTCAAATGGAAGGGTAGGGCAAGGACGGTGATTTTCAAGGGATCTGACTCGATTCACTCCGCTGACAGCTACCCCTCATTTACACGTACAGCAATAACCTGGGCAGTGCAGGCTATAGAGGAGTAACTTGTAGACTGGGTAGAGTTTTTTCTCTTCTGTTATGACTCCTACCACACTGAAGTGTGTGGTGGAGCTATTTGTGCGGGTCAGAGGGCGACAGTGACTTCCTTCCAAGTAGATAAATTCAAAGGCATTCTTGTCTCCATCTTATTCTTGATCACTTAACGGTGTCATCCTCTTGAGTATGCTTCCCTTAGAGTGCTTGATCCTCTGGCATTTGTACGACATCTGGAGTGTGCTCCCCTGGTTATCTGTTACCTCAGAGAACAGCACCCTGATTTTCCTTTCGGGGGACTGTTCTTCCCACAACTTCCAGTCTAGGTAGTCAGGTGAAGCCTGCTGTCGACCCTTGGCTCAGAGAGCAGCATCTAACCACACTGTGCAATGACAGCACCCTGGGCCCCTGATGAAACAAACAGAAGGGTGAAAGAAGTTTTCTTCACCTGGGGTAGGATGTAAACCTGAAGGTTTGTCCAGTGACCTGGTCAGACTAGCACAGAACCCACCCAGCAAAGAGGGCTTTCTAGAAAAAAGCAGAACTGGGGTTGGGAGTGGGGGCAGGCTCTCAGGACACTTTTGAACCCTTGGATCAAGTCATATTCAACTAGTCCTGATTTAAGAATATGTGAGGGCCTGGCAGAATGGCTCAGTGGTCTAAAGAGCCTGCTTAGGAAAGCTTAGGTGGCTGCAGAGACCACAGTTCGATCCCGGGCACCACATGCTGCTCCAGCCCTGCCCTCAGGGCAGGCTGATCCGGCCATAAAAATAAAGAAACAAACAAACAAAAGTTCTGAAGCAAAAAATAAAATAAAATAAAATAAAAATAAAAAAGAGTATATGAGCCAATACATACTTTATTTATTCATGTGTTTGTTTATTTATTTTTACAGATTTTGTATAGGGTCTGCATCTCAGTTACTCTTCTTTCATCCCTGGGACAAATATCCGACACCCAAAATGAAGGAAGGAAAGGTTGATTTAGTTCACAGTTAGTGGAAGTTTCAGTCCATGCTCAGCTGGGTCTAACGCAGAGTGACACATGGCAGAGAGCAACAGGTCATAGCAGCGGAACAGCAACAACGGCGACCGAGCGGGAGTCTGTCTCTCAGTCTCTCTTATATTACATTCAGGCTCTCTGCCTCCAGCTGGGTGTAACACTCATACCCTTAATCCCAGCAGTACTAAGACCTATAATCTCAGTGGATCATGAGTTAATCTCAAACTCTAGAAGTCCCTGCTCCATGATTACATGAAGCTTTGCGGAGACAACTAGACACAAATCATAACAGTCTCACTATGCAGCTCAGATTTCTAGTGATCCTCCTGTTTCAGCCTCCTCAATGTTGGAATTACAGGCATGTACCACCACACCTGGTCTCAGTGCCCAGTTCAGCATGCCTGGGGCAGGGCCAGAGTGGCAGGTGGTGCCAGGGATTGAACTCCAGTCTTCGCACTTGCCTAAGCAGGTGCTTCGTCCACTCAGCTATCTAGCCGGCATTCCTTTTGACTTATATCACTCAAAGATGAATTTCAGTAATATTCAAAAGATGTATAGCTCACTCTTTGGTCTACTATACCTCTCCTGGTTTCCTAATGTCCTCTTCTGACAGTCCTCTTCTATGTTAGAATTCACCAGACTGGGACCCCTGCTAGCTAGCACATAGAACTTTCTTAGAACACCTACGTGTATGCCTATGTCCACTCAGTGACTACACGGAGGCCTCAGAGGGCCTCCAGGGTTCGTATGCTGAAGGTCGGTCTTGCGAGCAGTAGTGCTCAAAGGTGTGGCTTTGGGGGCAGTGAGGGAACAATGAGGACTCTGATCTCAAGAGCAGATCCTTCCACTGATGGGTTCATAATGGAAAGGACTGGTGACAGGTGAGAGAAGGTAGCAGAAAATGTATGAAGCGAGACTTGTTTGGGGGAGGGCGCTTGTGGTAGAAGGCCCCGGAGGCTGTATCTCATCACTGGCCCCTTCCTCATGCTCTCTTTTGTCCAGTCTGCCGAGGGTGAGTTGTTCTCCACACCACAGTGCTGTACCTCATCACAGGCCCAGGAACAACAGGGACAGTGGGCTGACGCTGAGACTGTGACCTGGAATAGACCTTTCATTAAGTTTCTTAAGGGTTTTGCCCCAAGTCCAGAAACCCAACTGCCACCAGCACCCTCAGTTGGTTGCAATAGCTGTGAAGGGTGATCTTCTCTCCCAGGCAGCTCTCATCCTGTATTATGTTTTATGTCTAGTTGTCCCCCCCAAAGCCTCCTGCAATCATGAGGTGGAGACTTCTAGAGTTTGAGAATTGACTTATGATCCATTGGGATTATAGGTTTTAGTACTGATGAGGTTATCAGTCTGAGTATGGGTGTGGCCTAAGGTGAACAGGCTGAGGCAGAGAGCCTGAATGTGATATAAAGAGAGACAGACTAGAGCTGTTGCTCTCTGCTCCCCTGGTTGTTCAATTGCCTCTGTCGTGATCGTTGCTGTTCTGCTGTCATGAATTGGATGCTCTCTGCCCTATTCCACTCAGCCTTGGACCAGCCAAACATGGACTGAAACCTCCAGTAACTGTGAGCTAAATAAAGCTTTCCTTCCTTCATTTCCTTTTTTTTTTTTTTTTTTTCCTTCCTTCATTTCAAGTGTTGGGTATTTGTCCCAGCAATGAGTAAAGAGTAACTAAGACATCCTGTTTTTGTTTTAGTTTGCATGTATTTGGTTGTTACAGGGCCTCACTATGCAGCTCAGACTCATAATGACCCCCCTGCTTTCAGCCTCCCCAGCACTGGGACTACACGCACGTGCCACTATGCCTAGACTCAGGGGCAGGCTCAACCCACCCTGAGGGCAGAGCTGGTATGACATACGGTGCCGGCGATTGAGCCTCAGTCCCTGTGTTTGGCTAAGCTTGTCTAAGCAGGCACTTAATCAGCTGAGCTCTCTCACCGACCCCTCATCCTCTGTTCTTGCTACGGAGAACAGTACCAAAGGTCAAAGACCCAAGGTCAACTAATCTATTCTCTGCATTTTAGCCGAATCGACTTTTGTAGAAAACCCAAATTAGATCATATTTGTCCATGTGTTTCCAAAACTCTTCTCATTGCTCATGGGGGAAGGATCAGGACAAGAGCACAGGTCCCCAGGCCCTGCCTGGTGTAATTCCCGTCGACTCCGCCCCTCCGTGCTCTCTCCCTGAGCTCAGCCACTATGACCTCATTACTTCTTTGAAGAAGTCCTACTCCCGCTCCCCTCAGGGCCTTGGCACTCCTCCATTTTCCCTAAACCTCCTCTTTACCTGGCTCACTGCAACTCATCCTCAGATCTTGGTTCTAGGGTCCAAGAAGCTCTGCCTTACTCTTCTGAACAGCATCAGGCCACCGTAAGGTACTCTTAGCCTGCAGAAACACCTTCCCTCAGTAGACTCACTGTGCCAGCTGGACACTTTGCTTGACATCTGTGTCCTTCGTGAGACTATGATTTGGGGCAAAGTCATCTGTTTCTCTCACTCATGTTCCTGAAGCATCGAGGCCTGCTATACCACAGGCAGTGGGTTCATCAGTTAGCACTCGGGAACTGAACGGTACCCATATGGGATGTGTCCTGCAGAGTGCTTCTTGTAGACAGAAGCAGATCTGCCAGGGTTGAGTCCAGAGACTAGAATGGGAAACCTTCAAGGGAAATGGTACCAAAGGGACAAACAGAAGCTTGGGAGGGCACCAGGCTGAGTTAAGATCACACGGATAAAGGAAGTAGGATAAGATCTAATCAGGAGGCAGTGTATCCAAAGAGAGACAGCGCTTAGCTGCAAATGGAGTGGAAAATCCCAGGTGATATTTTCTAACTCAGATGAATTTTGAGGATAAGCATTTATGACCTAACCAAAACATTGCTACCTTATGTGTGTGCGATGTGTATCACACATAATGTGAAAGAGTAAGATGTGGTGTGGGCTTTTGGAGAGTTCTGTTATATAACTTTAGTTGTGTGATACTCATGTTATTATCACGCAGTAAAATTTTAGAAAGCAACATGGGTTAGCACTCTTAGAACATAAAAACCCAAGGAGGTACCACCAACTGTACCTTACCTGTGCTGGGAGGTTTTTACCTGATCCAAACAGCCAAGGCTCCCTGGACAGGAATTTCTGGAGCAAATTATAAAGGACTAATTTATTTCTGCAATAAATATTTATGGGCACTTAATTTATGTCACTCTGCCCACTGCTAAGTCTGTGGTCTCATTTAAATTCTGTCTCAGTATAATTGGGATAATAAAGTTTGCTCAGGGATTAAATGAGATAATAATACATGTGAGATCTTAAGAAGCAACAGGAAAAAAGAATGCTGAGGAGAGAAACATAACCAGGCAGAGGAGAAAGTTTGCAGAAAGCAGAGGGCCCAGCCAGGGTGTACAAATAATAAGGAAAAGCAGGGACTACGGGGGGTCCACTGAGGCCAAATGCTCGAGCTAAACTGTGGTTGTGATAGCCTTTTTAAAGGTACCCCGAGTTTTTGGACCAATTCATTTGTTACTTAACAGCTGCTTCTGGCTTTCTAAAAGTGGAACAGAGTGTATACAGTTTAGGCACCAGCAACAGCGTCAAGAAGACCCATGTGGCCTCTGGACTAAGGACTCCATCTCTGGGCTGAAGATGGACTTCAGATACAGACAAATATCAGGGAATTTAGGGCCTCAAAGAGGACAGAGTTCAAGGCAGCCCTTTGGGAGGCCAGAGGTCATCCCTAGAGTGGGCCATTTATACCCATTCTCCCCATTCCGGGTGAAAAGTAGAGTGGGCCCAGGAAAAATTCCAACCAGACTTTTTAAGAATATAGGATTAAAGATATATAGGATTAAGCTCCATTTAATTTTAGGTTTAGATCTCAAAGGATATAACAGTTGACTTCTGTTCGGTTTCTTGATTCTGTGTCAAGTCCAAGAGAAGCTGTAGTACCAGCCTCTGGAAGGTCCAGAACCTTCCAGAGCCTGCAGAACCGGCAGAGCCTGTAAGGGCCCCTGCAGTAAGTGGAGAAACCAGGCACCTCGAAGTATCTCGGGAGTCAGCCCCCTTCAATCCTCCTACTGCCCATGGTCCTCCACTGCTCCTCCTCCAGGCCAGAGGGGCTGACACACGAACACAGCTGCTTCTTTCTCAGTATAGCGGTGCCCTTGGCTCCGTGGCGGCTGTCAGAAATAAACAGGCTCGAGTGAATCGAGACTACCCTGGGAAATGGGTAATATTTCCATCGGGGACCTCCCCACGGCTTTCCTTGTCTAAGCAGCAGGATTTGGGGCACACCCACGGAGGCCCAGGAAGCGCGCTTAGCTCCCCAGATGGGGGTGACTAGCGTTGTGCTGTTGGCCTCAGAAAGGAAGACAGCACGAGGCAGCCCTCTGGGGGTGGCAGGGGGAGGCATCTTCCCATGGCTGTGGCAGTCTTCACGAGGTGGCAAACGCTATGCGGGGCCCCCTGAGACTGCTGGGCCCTGTGCTCCAGGTGGACAGACGGGCCACGCACTGTCCTCCGCGGAGCTGGCGGGCTCCAAGCATGCTTCATCACAGGAGCGGAATCCGACGGCACTGCATCTGCTTCTCCCTTCATTTGTAATCGTTGTTCCTTTCTTCTTTCTTCAGAACTCCACTGAAAGAATGTGAAAGAAGTGCAGAATGAAGTTGTCTCCAGTAGCGCTCCAGAAACAGATCTGGAGGTGAGGAATCACCCTCAGGACTCCTTTCCCGAGCTGAGCAGGCTCAGGCCTGCAGTACCGGCTGCCCTGCAGTACCGGCTGCCCTGCGCTTCGTGGTGGGGAAGACACCTTGGGCTTCGAGATGCAGCGAGCAGGACCAGGAGCAGCACAGCATCGCTTCCCAAGAAGTCACAGCATTTGGACACCACAGTGGGGTACACTGGAGCTGTCTGCCACCCAGCAGAGTCTGCCTGGCTCCTGGGGCTCAAGGGGGTTGGCCTTGGGCTCCCAGGTGCTGAACGGCCTTAAACCTGGCTTCTTGTGATCTTTCCATTAATGAAGTACAGGGTGTTGACTTCAGTCTGGCCTGATAATTTCCTCAAATGTCCTAGAGGAAAACCTTCCCCTCCCAGGGAAATGCAGGCCACTGGACCAGCTACACCACAAAGGTCAGTGAATCAGGACTTCTTTTCTCAGAGGTATGTCCCCAGTCCCACAGAGCTATGTCCCCAGTCCCACACAGCTAGTTCTTCCATATTGAGCAGGTGAACTTCCCGCCAGGCACTTCCCACTGCACACTCACATTTGTTTCTGTTTGATCGAAGATGCCAAGGCCTCTATCGCCCGCGAGTATCTTAAGGGACTGGTTTTCACTTAGATTTTATTGAGCAATTCTGAAAACGAACTTCTATGGGTCCTCACTATTTTTTCTTTGGCAGTACTAAATATTTTTTATCTGGCCAAAGATAAGGCCTATCTTGTGTTGCTGCTTAGGTGCTGTCATGAGCTGGACCTGTTACACCTGAGTCTCTTTTGGGATAGCAGTAGGCAGCTCAAGAGACAGCTGCAGTGTGCAAGGATACCCCTCCCCACTCAAAAGAACGCATATTAGAAGATAACCTTTGTGGGCAGGAAGAGGTGCCTAATGTGTGAGCTACACCAGGGTATTTAATGACAGTGCTTTGTTGAAACAAAATATTTCCTTCTCAGTGTTACCTCAGCAGTCACCGTTTCCATTCCTACCTAGCTTTGTTTGCCTGTCAGCTTAAAAACATAGCATCCTAGGTAAGGGGTGCTCCATACCCCCACAAATGAACGTGGTCAACAGCCTGCGATGATGTCAGCCTGCCCTTGCACTGCGCCCACTTCCTCCTGCTGTGCTTACACGGGTGCTTGGCAACCGGCGCCCGCCACCATGGCACTCAGGGTCAGACGAGAGGTGAGAGCCCAGGGGAATCCCCGTGAAAAGGGCAGATCTGCAGAGGCGCCTTATCAGATGAGGTTGAAGGGTGTGAGCTGACTGAGTCACTGAGAAAGGGCATTATTCATCGAGAACCAGCTTCCCCTTATCAGCAGAAGTGCCCTTGAAAAGCTGTCTCTAAACAAAGGTCTGCACACCACTCCTGGGATAAATGGTTTGGAAGATCTTGCTATTCCAGTGGTCTCTACAAAACATCCTTTATCTAACAATACCTCAATTTTTATACATTTTTTTCCAGCAAATACAAATTTACTCAGGACTTTGAGCAGGATGCTAGGGCAGGCAGTAGAAACACGGAAAAAATAAGCCATGTTTTAGTGGCTTACGAGCTTCAGATTATTACCCAACCATTACTAGAGAGAAATGCGGGATGCTACTTGATGTTTTATGAAAATGAATCTTCAGAACTAGTTGCCTGCATCCGATTGGTGACTGAATAAAATTAAGTTCTTCGTTCAGCTTCCTCTCCTCCCTTCCCCACACCCATCTCTCTCCTGAGCCATTCTTTAAGGTAGGATCTCCCACCCCTTCCTTCCAGTGTTTTGGTTTTAGTTTTGCTTTGATCCACACTTTCTATTGTAGTCTGCTTGAATTACAGTATGACCCAAACACATTGGGAGAAAATTACTCTTTGAAAAGAAAGCAAGAAATAAGAGCATCTGGTCTGTGGAGAAGGTCATTAGAGATGTTTCATTAGCAAATATGTTTCTGTACGTCTATGCTCAAGAGTCTGAAAGAGTGAAGGGAGAGCAATTAGCAGGAGGAAGGACCAAGCACTATAGGTGACCTCGCTGCTGCTACTGTGGACACCCCAGCCATCATCAGCAGACACCAGCCCCCACCCACAGCTTCTTGTGAGGCCACCCTTTGAGAAGATAAAGCAGTCAAGTTGCTTATATCAGATTCCTTTCACTCCACATTGAGAACCCAAGAAGTCATTTGTCCATACTGAGATAGGTGGGTATATGTTCCAGGTGAAGTCACACCTTCCTACCCATGATGCCTTGGCCAGGCCCACCCATCATCAGAGAGCTTTCAAAGCTTCTGATTTGAGGATATCACATACAACATCACTTCAGTCCTAAGGACAACTTTAAGGCCAAAATAGCGTAACAGTGACCTACAACTGTGAAATGTGGGCTCCCTTTCAGACAGAACAATGAGGAAGCGGCCAGCTGACCAGCCTTGAGGAGGCCTGGAAAAGACCACCGAAAGTAGCAGGTAAGGGACAAAGTCAGCACTCAAGTTGTGCAATAAATCTTGGTTGTGTGGGAGGAATGACCTCCTTTAACCATATTACCAGTAATCTACTTTGGAGACTTGTGTTCCATTTTCCTTAAATTTAGTCACAACCACCAGAGATAGTAGAGCCTGACAAAAATATAATGACCTGAACCTCCAATGCTGGGGATAGATGCCAGGGTTATTCCCCTGAGAAAGCTGCCAAGACCATGAAAACTGCCTCTGAGAAGGTGAACCACCAATTTGGGGTGGCATCAGAGAATGTAGCTTGTCCCTCCAGCCCACCTGTTCTAAAAATTTTCTTAAGGAACTGAGAGGATAACCCAGGAGGCATGGAGGGAACCAGCACCAGTTTGGAAAATTCCTGAGAGGAAGGAATGAATTACAGGAATATGAGTGGTTATGAGCAGTGTAAAGGGTAGCAAGACTCAATACCTTGTGTGGATGTGCTCAGAACTCACTGCGCCTCTCCCTGAAGGACCTAGAGCATATATGAGGAAGGGTGTGTGGGGGCAGGGTAGAGGTTCTGGGGAATGGCGCCCCTGAGAACAGGCCTCAAGAAAGTATAGTGAGTAGTGTCATGAAGAAGAGACATGGAGAAGGGACGTTCATGGGGAGACCTGAACATGCCCAGCACTCAGGAAAGGCCTCCCTAAGACCTGTAGGATGAGTAAGGAGCCAGTGACGCGTGTGGAGAAGACTTCCGACAGGCACAGAGGTAAGACAGCCCTCATGGTCTGTACAAGGCAATGGTGCAAACGTATCGGGAGGCAGCGATGAGACAGGTGGGGTGACATCACACCCCGAAAGGTTTTGGGGTCCTCATCTTAGAATCTGTCATGTCTTAAGACAAGTAGAAATCCACTGAAGTGTTTTTAGTAGAAGATGCCATCATCCAATTTGTAGGTTGGGAGATAACTATAGCTTGGTTATGGAGAACAGTTATGAAATAATAGGACCAGAGACAGGGAGACTATGATGTCCACTTATCATTTGTATCTGGTGTGCCCAAGATGCCACGTGCCTGGCATGCTGAAGACACCACAAGTCCAGTGATCCAGTACTTAAAGCCCAGGAAACAGTGAATGAGACTTTTCAAAGGGAAGTAAATGAGATCAGCAGACAGCTCAGGCCTAAATTCCGAAGGACACAAACCTTGAAGTAAATGGTGGAGGTCAAAGACACTACAAAGAAGACTAAGGAAGAGTAGTCAAAGAGGTTGAGCCAGGAAATAAGGGTCCCTTGGGAGCTCCCAGTAGGCCAGCACTTAGAGGCAGAAATGCTCATCAAGGATAGGGAATAGAAAGCTCATCCTTTGAATTTTGCAGAGTCAAATAACACATAGTTCTTGATGTGTGGTCCCACACACATCAAGAACTATAACCCAAACCCTAAGAATTTACCCAGAAGAAATATTTGAGGGGCCAGAGAGATAGCTCAGAGGCATAAGCACCTACCTGGCAAGTACAAGGACCTGAGTTTGATCACAGCCCCACATGTAGTATGGCCCTGTATACCCAGGTGCACCATCTTGGCCCTAGACAAGGGCACACACTGTGTGGTCCCAGAGCCAAGCATGGCGCCATGTGCCTGTAATCCCAACACTCTGGTGGTTGAGCCAGGAGGATTTCTGCAAGCTGGAGACCAGCCTACAAAAGTGAGCACAAGGCCAGCCTGAATTGAATAGTAAGACCCTGTTTCAGAAAAAAGAAAGACAGAGAGAGAGAGAGAGAGAGAGAAAAGCAAAAAGAAATATTTGAGCAGAGGAAAAACTATGTAGCTATAATGATATTAACCATAACTCCTATAGAAAACTAAGTAAAAAACCTAGAACATCTCTGCTAAACAATTGGCTAAGTAAACTAAAAGTCATTAAAGAAATCTCTCCAATATTAAGTTATACTATCACGAAGTAATGTTTTTAAAAGTACATAAAATTAATATCAGGTAAGAGAACAAAATGCCACCTATAGCACGATTTTGTGGGAGTACTTACTATTTCCTTGACTAAAGAGAATCAGATAAACTCAATATATATTCAGTGATCATCCACAGAGAATATGTGCCCAGATGGTCCTTCGTGTGAAAATCATTTTCCTTGGCAGCCATGAAAAGAAGAGGAAATTCAGTTAAATGCAGCATGGGCATTCACTGGAAAAGTGAACTTCTTATACCACCATTCTCTCTCTCGCTCTCTCTCTCTCTCTCTCTCTCTCTCTCTCACACACACACACACACACACACACACACACACATTCAGGGAATTGAACTCAGGGCCCTGCACTTACCAAAGCAGGCACTTATTCTACTGAGCTATCTTCCTGGTACCCCTCTCTACCTATAAGGAAAAGAAATAATTTGTTTCCGTGCTGGCTGAATTAACCCAGGGCCTTTGCACTGAGCTATTTCCACAGCCCTTTATTTTTTATTTTGTCAGGATTTTGCTAAGTTGCTAAATTGCCCAGGCTAGGCTTGAACTTGTGATCCTCCTGCCTCAGCCAACCAGAGTACTTGGATTGCAGTACCACTACACCCAGTTGAGAATGAATATCTGTGAATGTGAACACATGCCAAGAGTGATGCCAGTCACTCCCCATACAGCTCTTTAGGTCAATTCAAGAAGCATACGAGCACACCATGCTCCATATACCAAACTTCACAGGGTCTCTTCTCGCTTCTTCTCCTTTTCTTATTGGAGGGCTAAGATAATTTCAGTGACCATCAGAACAGGAATGAGCCTGCTCCAACCACGAGAAAATACTGTCTTTCTGTTTTGCACAACTCAAATTTCCTGCAGTTGTATTGCTATCGCTCCCTTTGACACGTAAGCACAACCACTCAGTCATCTCCCATCTGTCATCCCAGTCCTGAAACTCACCCATGGATAAGCCGATGGCTGAAGCTCTGTCGCGTAATGTCCCTTTGTTTTAGTGTTTAATCTTTTCAGCCCACCAGCGTACTGCAATCTGGTGGGAATGTCAAAGCACTCCCTTCCAGCCAGCTAGCAAGAAGAATTTCATTTCATCCCTTGATAATTGCATGCTGCATTTATTCACTCTTCTAATAACTCTATTAGAACGTTTATAAGATGACGTGCTTTTAATTGTTTCCCTTGTCCCAAAGATACAGAGAGTAAGTTTCTCTAATGGGCTCTGCAACATCCATCCTTTATTTTTATTGCTAATGGACTCTCCAGTAATATAAAATGACTGATGAGTACAGTCAGAGAAAAGCAGAAAAATCGATACTTGTCCAGACTCCATATTAGTTAAAAGCAGGTGAAGGGCTGAGGGTGGAAGACAATAGAGTTTCCTCTGCCTCCCAACTATTGGAGAAGGGGGGAAATTATCACGGAGAGGTTGTGAAGCGCTCTGTGAAAGAGGCTTTTCTTCCTAGACCCAGGACGTTGGGACAAGCGAGTTCTGATAGTTCAGGTATTTCATACAAACCTTTTAGCAGTGTGTCCAGTAGAGGGCAGTGGTTCACGCACGCATTCCCCCAGGCCCTACCAAATGTTTGGCTTCTCTCCCTACCTTCCAATATAAGACATACAGAGACTCCGACACAGTCAAATTAGAAAGCACACCTTGGTTCAGGCGTAGCTGTTGCCAGCGGAGCCTCAGCAGTCCCAGGCTCATAACTGATGAGCTAAAGTCTACACACACAAGCCCCAAGCACTGTATGGGTATCATTTCAATTAGTCTTGACAGCATCCCTGTAATACAGATATGGTTATCACCACCACCTCTTCATTTATAGATATACATAAAACAAGGTTCACTTGCCCATGTACACCCAAGAATTGAGATTGGAATAGGATTTGTTATAATATCCAATAACTTAGCTACATACTAGCAGTCACAGATCAAACTACCTGTTCCATCCATGGGTACCATTCATTCTTTTACCCTCTGACATTTGTAGATGGCAGGGATCCTATGTTGGCCATCCTCCCCTCCCCCACAGCCCCAGTTAATAGAGAGATTTGTACGTGATCGGTGCTCATGAAGTAATAGAGTTCCATGGGTCGTCCAGAAGTGCAGTAGCGTGTCTTCAGGGTTTCATAGAACAGGCTTGTCACACTCCACGTCGTCTTCACGTCCTCTCTAAGACAAGTAAGTAGCAATGACAAGACGAAGGCAGAAACAACTGAGAAATAAACTTGAGCAAGTGTCTAAATGATAGTCTATGGTAGGTATGTATGGTAGATGAAAGCCAGGGGCAAAAGGCTCGAGTGACTTCCTTTGCCGTCTTCTTTGACCTTCCCCACTCTGCTGCTTGTGGGTTTCTTGAAACATTTCATTCAACTTGTAATCAGTGTTTCTAGAATTTTTTGTCAGCTACCTCCCCACCCCGATGGATCCTGGTGAACTTCTGCCCCCCCCCAGCCTTCTTTTTGAGGTTCTGACCAATAACCCCCTACCTCTCAGATCTTCCTCCAGTCACCCCAGATCACTCATTCTCATCCTTATTCTTCCGTGTCTGCTCCATTGCTATTGTTAAAAACATGCAGACATCCACAGGCCCATGTGTCTCCAGGACATATCTTTGACTATCTCCATTACTCACAAGGCTTTTATACCAATTATCTAATCTAATGCTATGCCCTTAGAAAATCCCTGATGGCAGTGAGATAACTGTGCACAGTTTCAGGACATATTTTTGTGCTTTACTCATTCATTCATTTATTTATCTATGTCTCATTATGCAGCTCAAACTCACAGCGATCCTCCTGTTTTCAGCCTCGCCTGCGCTGGAATTACAGGCATGCGCCACCACTCCCGGTCTCATGCTTTTGTACTTTAAAAAATTAGAGAACACTGTGCTGTAACAACCCTGGGAAATGCAATGTTTAAGAGAACTGGATGATGATTGTTACTCCAACAGCCTTACAACTGGTTGTTTTATTTATTTATTTACTTATTTATTTGTCTTTATTGTACCTGATGACAAATTAATCTAAGCACAGTGGCTGACAGCTTGATTCTGGCACAGAATGGTCTGGGTTTGCTTCCTGGGTCTGCTGCTGACTCCCTGAGTAAACTTGGAAAATCTAACAACCTGGTTCCTCTTCCGAAAGGTGGCAGTTTCACAGGTTGGTAGTGAATAGAACGTGAATGAAGTGACCTAAAGCACTTGGAACAGTGGCTGGTGCACAGCAAGCAATCGATAACTATTGTTTTTTTATTGTGATCAAGGAAGCCTATGACATTTCAAAGTTTCTGTCTGCCTGTGTATTTATAATTGCATCATTATCAAGTAATATTACTTGAACCCTAAAGCCAAAGGAGAAAGAAGCCTGGACATATAAACTGTGCTCACGCTGAGTATGAACGGAACACGTGGGGATGGACTAAATTCCAAAAGCTCACAGTGGGAAAGAAATACTGAATTCAAAAGAATGTGCATCATAGCGGGCAACACCAGACTTCCATTGTAAGAGACGAGTTATCCTCAGCAAACCCCATCTGTCAATATTATAATAATATTATCTTAATTGTTTCTTTATTTTAACTTTTATTTCATTAGTAAATTTCTTTGAGAATTGTGTAAGCGCTTTCACCCTGAAGAATTTATGTCTCCTTTTTTGTTTCAGATACTGAAATACCTAATTAATTAACTAATTTCAGATTAACATTGGGACTCCAGGGAACCCTTCCTTTGAAAGGATCCTTAAGTTACTTGAGTTTGGAAATACAGCATTAATTGCTACAGCCTTTTCCTTTGGGTTGGTTGCTAGAACCAAAGTTCTATCAATGAGCCAAGGAGCTTTCAGAAGTTATGTCTATGTTTTCCAATGCCATGACATTCCCTCTTATTCTTAAGAAATCTTAATAATATAGATCACTGCTAATAAACTATGGCCACTCTCACTGTCCTTATTTAATTTCAAGTCATGTAACTTTTCACATTTGGAAATATTCAAGTGCTTTGAGTAGTTTGACTTCTGTACTATGTACATATTCAAGTGTGCCAAAGTACACACACAAAATAGAATACAGCAGCATTATAAAACATAGTCTGGAAGAAATTTTTAAAAATAATCTATAGGTCTTGGATTCCTTGTGATTTTCGTGAGGAGAGTTCCGTGTGGGAAAATATGGCCCCCCAGTTTGAAGTGATATAAGCATTGGAGTAGAGTTTGGCTGGGTAGCAAGCCCAAGGGTGTGGGCTCTCTGGGTCTTCCCTTATGCCGTGCTGTTTAGACCCATGCTTGAAAACCCTCACCACATGAAGGAATTGGGCCACCTCCAGCTTTTAATCCATTCCTGTTCTTCTATCATGAACACATGCCAATCTCTCTGGTCGTACAGAAAAAGAACTGTATTTACAGAGGCCTTCAAGTTTTAATTAACTGGTCTAAATTGTTGAATAAATGTCTGTGTCCCTAGAGATCAAATCCCAGTTGAATAAGAGGAAAGAAGCTAAGAGTATTGACTGAGATAAATTCCTGGGAGTGATGCCTAATTAGTGCCTCTTGCTTTCTTGCTTTCTTTTTCTTTTAATTTAATTTATTTTTCTGTGTCATGAGCATTCTTTTTTTAGTGGCTCTGTCTTTTCCCAAGTAGGAAAGGACTATTGATGTCACCATAAAATCTAAGAGTTTGCATAAAAGAGTGGGAAAGATAGATGTCTAATCAGTCATTTTCAACATGATGACCGCAAGCTGGGGATAAAACTCGAATTAGCCAATAACTGGAAGGAAAAGGGGATTGGGCAATCAAGGCAATTTCCATGAAAGCCTCAGCTGTGCCAGACATCAGTCCGTCACTCCCTACCTCTTGGGAATGGGCCAGGTGGTCCCCGACGAGGGTGGGGGAGGGGCACTCAGGGAGCTCAAAGCAGTTGTTCAATATTTGCGCGACTACGCCCATCCTATTGTGTGCTGCCTCACTGTCAGCCTGGCTTAGCCACGGCTCAGACCCAAGCTGTGAAAGAATGACTTGGCCAGGGCCGGCCTGATAGCTCAGCAGACTGAAGCGCCTACTTAGGCAGGTGTGGAGACCCGGGTTCGATCCCTGGCGTGCCATGCCGACCCTGTCCGCAGGGCACGTGCACTGAGATGGTCCATGAGACTGGGTGCGGTGGCACATGCCTGTAATCCCAGTGCTTGGGAGGCTGCAAACAAGAGGATCACTGGGAGTCCAATCTGTGTGGTGAGACCCTGTAGACCTTGTACTAAATGCATAAGAAAGAAAAAAGAAAACAGAATGACTTGACCAAACAAGATAGCTAAGGGAGGAGAATTTTAAAAATGTGATCATTTTCTAGGAAAGTATGAGGATGAGAGCTCCCGATGACACCAGAAGCCCTGACTAGTTAATTAAAAGGTACAGGAGACTGTCTCAGCATGAGAGGTACGTCAGAGTCTACTTTATTTGGAGGACGCCATCTTGGATTTTATCTGTGAATAGACAGTGAGTTTTAAATTACACTTGAAATGTGCAATACCAGGCATGTGCGCACACGCACACATGCATGCGCACGCGCGCGCACACACACACACACACACACAGTGTTTCAGTGAGCATTTTTTCCTGTATGCATTGCAACGTGGAAAGCATTTGTCTTCTAGATTTTTAAAATGCATGTTCCAGCTGATATCAAAGCGGTTACAAAAGTACTCATGGATGGATGGGGGAGGAAAGCCGGAGTTGGTGAGTAACTTTAATTTGCTGCAGGCCCGAGAGAACAGCGTCTCCCCCTCCCCCACCCCTCTCCTGCCTGGAGCAGCCCTTCTAGGTGGGTGTAAGGGAGAAGGAGAGGCAGGCTTCTGAGTGAGAAGGAAAAGCTCCCATGAATGGGAGGGTGGGTGTGCAAAAAGATAAGTACTTCAGATCGGAATGATTGAAGGAAATGACTTTTCTAAATCAACCCTGCAAATTATTAAGTCAGTCAGGGCACAATTGCTTCCACACGACACGGTTCACCCACTCGTCAGCCCATCCCCAGCTCCCACGCTGCCCACGTGAACTCTGCCAGTGGCACAGAGTAGCCCGCCCGGCTTTCACACTGGTATCAGATAACAAGGAATTAGAACACAGGCTCAAATCTGGAGGTGAACTCAAATTGTTATTTCAACTCATTTGTCACTTGAGGCTCTCTCTCTCTCTCTCTCTCTCTCTCTCTCTCTCTCTCTCTCACTCTCTCTCTGGGCAGTGTTTTTATGATGTTTTAAATTAAGTTCCCCAAATCCTGTGGGTCAGCCAAGCTTCTCATTTAATGGAATCTAGATTTAGGAAATGGCTAAGATTGAGATCTCACAGTTGAGCAGCCCTCTAACCAGAGGAAGTGAAAGGACCTGGGTTCTCCTTTCCCATCTTGTGGATTTCATGGGAAAGGGCTATTAAGAATACCTCTGCCACCTGCCAGGGGCTGAGATGGGCACAGAGGCTTACTGTGGAGCCGCTTAACTTTGCAGTCTGTTAAAGCTCCACACCACCAACCCTGGGGGCTGGGCAGGAATAAAGGAGAGGAGACAACAGCACCAAGCAGGTTCCTCAATCCAGGTCTAAGGTCCAGACCAGACCTCTGGAAAGTGGGCAGTCTTGTACTAAGAAAGGGGACAAAGTCACAGCTGTCTCAAGCCCTTACCTGGGCTTGGTTTTCCCAGACATTGCATAAGTGTAACTGGCTGGTGCCTCACTGTACACCCTGCCTGGCGGGAAAACAAGGAAAAGGTACCGGGGCTGCAGACTGCTGGACCTGGACCCTCCACCCCTTTCTTCTGTGGTACAGAGGCGCCCACTCGAAGGTCTTCCCTGAGACCCACTCCCCAGAAGAGGATGGATGTGTTTTGGCATCAGTTCCTCAATGATCCCAGGCAGTAGTCGTTAAAACTCTCTGCAGATGTTCTCAGCATGGCAATTTTTCAAAGAAAAAAAGGAACATGGATGAGCAATGCCTCTTCTGAACCTCACAGAACCCTCCCCAAGGCTACCATATTTTCTGGAGGAGGAAACTGAGGCTCACACAGAAGTAAGATTGACCGGGAAAAATGGATTCTAATACAGAAAAGAAACAGAAGTTCACCACGAAGACCCAACCCCTCAAAGCCTACCCTCCATCCAGGTGGCTCACATCCAATCAGAAGAATGCCAGGGAATGAAGCCTGAAGACAGGCCAGTAGAAATGCACATCCACGTCCTAAGGTCTCCTCCTGGTCCTGCACTCAGTGGATTCTAAGGGGAAGCTTTGACCGCAGTATTCCCCAAAACATGGCTACCTGTCTAGCGTCTTCCTGACGTCCATTCCCTTGGCCATCTCGCCGTCATCAGCAACCTTACTCTTTCCTCTTCTTAAGCACAAGTTGTAGCCAAAGTGCACCTCGCCACATGAAATCCACCCCCAACTGGTTTACTTGCCTGGCATTGAACTCTTAAGTACTCTGTACTCCAGTCCATAAAAGCCAGGACAATAACACCAACCTTCACACCCAAAGATTTTGTACTTTAGCTTGTTAATGGGTTAGCAAACATTAACTCTAAGATAAAACCCTCTTTCCCTTCTGCTCGGCTCCCCACTTTCTTTAGACTCAAACCAAAAACCTTCCTGTGCACTAGAAAGCTGATAGGTTTTTATGACGATTACAAAAATCAGCAACTCCAGTGCACCAGAGAGGGCAAAACAGTGCCTCACTTTTTACAGAATCAGACAGAGCAGTACTATCACGACATAATCAGTCACCCTGCATAAGTGATTGTCACATAGAGCTTGGTGTCCTTCATCAATCACATTGTCCCCTGCCCTTGCAGGGCTTGGAATAATCAAATTGGGTGGGGGGGCTACATGTGCTCTCGTTGTCCAAGTTCATTTCTCATCATGCTGGCTAAAGTGGATTTTTACTATGACACCGGGGTTAACATCAGTGTGCACGTCTGCGGGGCTAATGGGGAGACCTCAGTAGAGGAGGCTGTGCAGTGTTCTCCTGGGACTCTCGCCTTGCACGCTTCCACCCCAGCCCAGAAGTGCACAGCTTCCCAAAGCCAGGGCCGGGCTCTTTCCTAGCCCAGCAATGGTTTTACAAAATGCAAGAACAGAAGGAACAATTACAGAAAGACCCCCACTACTTTTTCTATGTATACTTGTCCTAAAAGGGTAGTTGCAGAAATACCCCCACGACTTTTTCCACATATCCTTTCCCTAAAACTTGGACCCAGGCCTCCACTTCAGCTGCTTCCTACAGAACTTAAACCTAGGAAACATGAAAGAAAATAGCTGCAGAGGGTCCCAGCAAGATGGCTCAGTGGTCTAAAGCGCCTGCTTAGAAAAGCCTGGGCGGCTGCAAGGACCACGGTTCAATCCCCGGCACCACATGCTGCACCAGCCCTGCCCTCAGGGCAGGCTGAGCTGGCCATAAAAATAAACAAACAAACAAACAAAAGTTCTGAAACAAGAAAAAACTAAAATAAATTTAAAAATTCTTTAAAAAAGAAAATAGCTGCAGAGAAAAGCAAGCAGTGGGGAGAGCTAGGAAAGAGAAGTTCAGACTAGCAGAGCCCAGGTTTTGGACATCATTATAACCCTTTAGCACTGTTTAAATGATTAGATCACCTGATTGTCCTTAAGAGTGCCATAAATCAGCCTGGTGGGCACCTCACACTGCTAAGCAGTGGATTCCATTGTTCCAAAACCAATATCTGGCTAAAGGAGAACAGACCAATTTTAATTTTAGCTCTGAGAAATTCTACTCATTCCAGTGCTCATGTCAACCTCTATAATGAATACGTTGAAATGTAGCTTTTTGTCACTACCATTTTATTTCAAAGATTACTTTTGCTTTAGGTATAGCATGAATAAAACTTTTCGATAGTGCTCAGTTTCAAAAGTTGTTTTCTTCCTCAAAATTTGCAGGTAGATATTTTTGAATGGTAGATGCCATTCAAAATAGGTTTTGTTTTTTTTTCCCTCCAACACTATTATTTTTGCAAGTTGCAATACTTATACTTCTGAGATGCAAATATTCACACAGCATGAAGTACCAGGCTAGCTACCGCCTTAACACCGAGAAAAAAAAGAGCACACATTCCCTTGGAATTCTTTTGAATTATGACACTAAATTGACAAATACATGTGACATATATGACACATATCAATCATTGAAACCATAAAATTAAAAATATATGTCAAGTTCATCATTAATCCTCACTTGTATCCCAAAGCAGGTAGGCAACAGAGAGAAATACCCAGAAAAGAGATGGGAAGAAAGAAAGACAGCACAGAAGCAGAAGAAAGAGTCAGGCCCTGGGGCAGAGGGGCAGCGCTATTGCTGATGCCAGCCAGGGCCAGGTGGGGAGCCTGTCTCCAGGACCTGTCCAGGTGCAGTCCTTAGCACAGATAGGACCAAAGAGGAATGTCCGTGTCACAGTCCTAAGACCATGTGTGCTATGTGTCAGCTGTCCCAGTTTTACTCCCTCCATGATTATAACCAACTCTGGAGGTGAAAGTACATTTTCAGGCAGGCTGTCAGGGTGCAGCACCTTGTCCAAGTCATGCTGTAGTAAACAACAGAGCTAGGAAGACAGCCAGCAGGTCAGCTTCCAAAGTCCATGAATGAAGGGCTGGCGAGATAGCTCAGCGGACTAAGTGCTTGCTTTGGCAAGTGCAGGGACCATAGTTAGATCCCTGGCACCATATGCCACTGTGCCCCATCTCCTGTCCCCCGGAGCACACTGAGCTGGCCACAGAGTCTGGGCATGGTAGTGCATGCCTGTAATCCCAGCTCTGGAGAGGCTGAAAACACGAGGATCACTCCAAGTCCAAGCTGCATAGTGAGACCCTGTACCAAAAAATAAATAAATAAAATAAAAAAAAGTCTATGAATGTAGCATCATGGCCACACTCACCTGCATCCCAGACTTCCTCAGTCTTGGCTATGCCAGAGTTACTCTTCCACAACAGCCACCCTGGAAGCTCTGCCTCTCTCCTGCAGGCATCGCCCTGCTCGCCACTGGCCACCACTTAGGGACCTTTCCTCATGCTTCTCCACCTGTCCACGCACTTCTCTACCTTCCCTCGATTCTTCAGTGCGGGATCTTCTACCTTCTGCAATTTCTTTTTTTTTCTTTTTTGAACTGCTACAACTCAGAGCTTTGCATGGCAAACCCAGTGTACCTGGGAAATCAACTCTGAGATGAGAGTAAGTGAAAGGTGGCAAAGAAACAGAAGTGGTTTTCTCAGACGGCGCGGGAATCAGCTTTCGCAGCAAGCAAAGGGAGCTTAATTGAGCATCAGGAGCCTTTGTACATGAGAATCGCACAACTCCTTCTGGGAAGCACGCTTATTTTAATCACATTCCCTCTTTGCAGCCCTTGCCAACTTCAGGAAGGCCTCCGCTGAACTCCGACGCATATCATCACGTTGGTCTCTCATGCTCTCAGCTTTTTCATAATATTATCTAGAGTGTTCTTACTTTTTTTAAAAAAACATATTTGCTACAAGGTCTCACTACACAGCTCAGACTCATAGAGATCCTCCTGTTATCAGCCTGATCAGCGGTGGGATTACAGCCGTGCACACCACCATTCCAGGACTCAGTGGCCAGCTCTGCGTACCCCGGGGGGCGGGACCAGCGTGGCATGCAGGACCAGGGATTGAGCACTGGTCCCTGCCCCTGCCAAAGCAGGTGCTTGCTCCGCTGAGCTATCTCACTGGCCCTGCTTGCTTTTTCTAATGAGCAGAGAAAGAAAAAGAAACAATAGGACATTGGCAAGCGTGAAATGGGAATTTTTATCAAGTTAAGCTTTAATATCTAATGTCAGATACACCAAGAAAAGGTAAAATGACTTCAGCAGCCAGGCTCCCCCAGGTCTGCTGATCTGGGAATTCTCAAAGCCCAAGCATGTTTGTCGTTCCAGGACTTATTAGCTTGTGCAGAATTAATCATGTAAGATTCAAACTGACTCACACTCTACACGTTAGAGAGCGTTGTGTAAACCAGAGTAGATATGTATGCGCTGGCTGTGCAGAAATTATCCTTCCTATCTTTCTTTGTACAACCTAATGTGAACAAACTGCAGTTCTGCCGTGTGTGAAATCTGAATTCTCTCATTTGGGACTGCAAGAAGTCTTTGGTCCCTGCCACGGCATCATCACTGGAGATGGCGAGCATGACGGAAGATTGCGTGACTTGCATTCTCCCTTCCTTGCCTGGCCTCACCTTCTATGTCTGGTCCTCCTAAATGAACCCACTGCCTGCCACCTCCAACTTATCCTCTCAGTTTGGTTCACCTCCTCTGTAGAATTTTTCAGGTGAAAATCTACATTCTTAATGTTAGAATGCACTTACACAGTGCTAGGCTTAAATTAAATAAATTGAAGCGTTTCACTGTTCCCTCCTCTGTAATAACAGTAACAGTAATAGCTAACATTTGTTAAGTTCCTCCTATTTCCCGGGAGCCACCGTAAGCACTTTGCAGGTATTAACTCAGTTAGCTCTCGCAACTAATCTACAGTAGGAGGTAGCTTCCATTATTATCCACATTTCACAGATGAGAAAACTGACCTGAGAAATAACTCTCTTGGGGTCACAGGTTTAGTAACTCGCTGAGCTAAGATGCAAACGTAGTTTGGTGCCCACACTCTTAACCGCAACGCCATGATACTTTCTTAGTCTTTTGCTACCTGCAGGTTATGACTATTAAAGCTAGGTTGGAGGGTGAGGGGCGGAAGCAGCTGCTTTTCTCTCTTGCTCTGACTCTAGCTAACTGCCCTTGACATTTTTGCATTTTATCCATGCAGAACCAGACTATGTTTGTAATTAAACTTCTGCTCTTTAGCAGAAGCAAAAATCTGAAAAGATTTAACTAAAGCTGGTAAAATATTCAAAGCCAATTATGTTCTGAATGGAATGTAAAGATCCTTGCCCTGGTTAGCAGAACCTGAAGGTATCCACAGGGTCATTCTGTTCTGTGTTCT
Source organism: Myocastor coypus (assembly GCA_004027025.1). NCBI lineage: Eukaryota > Metazoa > Chordata > Mammalia > Rodentia > Myocastoridae > Myocastor > Myocastor coypus. The sequence continues at coordinate 39,825 of PVJA010007432.1, read as the reverse complement.
TCTACCTTACACATACCCCCCCCCCCGACTCTCCCATTCCGGCGTCTGGGGCCACCAGCTGGGGACAGCCTTGTTAGGGGATGAGAACATGAAAGATGATGCTTCTGCACAGAGCCTGCATTTATATGGGTGAGGGGAAGAAAGTGGAGTGTCTCTGGAATTAATGTCTGCTCTGAGAAAGCTTAGGCAATTTAATTTCATTGTTCTGCCTTCATTTTTCTCTCTTTAAAATGGCTCTAAGGATGCATCCTCCTATCCACCTCCTGTAGGGACATCTGAGGCTCAAGAGGCAAGGTTTAGAAAAATTCTTTTTCCTCTTCAGAGTCATAATCCAAACAGATCCCAAATTTGTTTCATCGAAAATAATGAGAATTACTGTGTCATACCTGCATGGGGCTGTTTTAAGATTATTTTAGCTTACTTAGAGAAGCAGAAAGATCTGGAAGGTTTGAACGTCCCACGGCATTAAGTAACGCGATTAAACAAAGCAATAGGCTAAGTGGGTGACGGCAAAAGTGTAGCAGGAAAGTTTGGCATCAAGTCAGGATGCCAGGTTTGACTACTGGGTCCAGGTTCTGCCATTTGACTTGAGTGACCCTGAAGAAGCCACTTACACCCTCTAGGTCTCAGTCTCTCTGTCTGTGAAGCTGGAGCTCCATGTGGGGCTGTGATGACTCCGCAGAATAACAAATATGAAGTGGCTGTATGAAGTTTCTTGCCTTCACATGAGCATCCAGTAACTGGTTTCTTGGGTTAGGGTTGGACGAGATCTCCTGTATCTTCTGGCGAGATCTTCTGGCTGGAGAGAGACCTCACCCAGCTTCCATTTTTCAGGTCAGTAAACTAAGGCTGAGAGCAGACAGGTGACTTCTCCTCCAGGGCTGTGTCTCACGACTCCTACCCTCAGTCCCTCCTTGCCTTCTGGCTTCTGAGTGGTTTCTTATCATAAAGGGACCAGGACACCTCAATGGACAAACAGCTCGTGCGAGGATGGAACAGGAGAGGGCATTGCTTCAGGACACCAGTCCATCTGCACTCAGTTATGCTCTCTGCATAAGGGAGAAAACATCAACCAGAGGTTGAAGAAACAGATTCCCAATCACTACAGTAATCTGCACACTCCTCAGTGAGTAAAGACCATCATTCATATAGGAAATGGTAGCAGTGAAACAAAGGTGCTTTGAAAGGATTACACAATGTATTTGTACCAGAGCCACATAAAAGCCATTTTCAAGCCAACAGGAAGAGCATTTATTATTTTCATTTAACATTTATTAAGTAAAGTGTGTTCCAGGGCAGGCTTTCAACCTGAACCCTTTTTGGCTGTGTGCATTAGGTTTTCAGACACCTGCAGTTTCTTCCTCTTACTTACAAAGATGCTTATTGAACTGCAAGAGATAAGTAAATATCAGGACAGACCTTGGAAGAAACCTGTCAAATGGTTCAAGAGCTCTCCCTGATAGAAGGGATCAGATACCTGACCTCCAGGGCATCCCACAAGATTCGGGGAGAAGGAATTAATTCCTCAAGTGCTCATACTACTGTTAGGCGAGGAGAAGCAGGAGAGCTTCCGGGTTGGAAGAAACGTATGTCATCATCTAGATACCTGGGAATCTGGTAAAAAGTGCAGGTTCTGTCATCTAGGGAGGGGTGCAGAGCTTTTGAATTTTTAACCAGTGTCCAGATGCTGCTGAAGCTAGTGTAGTGACCATACCGAGGAGCTATCTCATTCTGTGTGCATTCCTCCTTAGCTGTACTTGGATAGTAAAGGCTAGCATTTTCCTTTATTGCTAGCTTGCTTGCTTGCTTTTTATTTGTATGTATTTAGTATAGGGTCTCACTACACAGTTCAGACTCACAGTGAGCCTCCCTTTCAGACTCCCCAGCACTGGGATTTCAGATGCGTGACACCATGCCTGTATTAAGCAAAAAAAATACGTTGGTAAATTTTGCTGCTTAACAGAGAGAGAGAGAGAGAGAGAGAGAGAGAGAGAAGAGGATGGAGGAGGGAGATTCATACAGTGCAGCAAATCTTAAGAGTGTAGAATTTTAACTAAATGGATCATTTTTAGCAGCTCTGCGTCTCTTATAGTATTTCCCATAATGCCTTGCTCTAACTCAACCCTAACAGATATGTTAGACTGAAGTATAGTGTGAATAGATATCTATTTATATTTCTGAAGGGTTTGCTGATTAGAGATGTTATGATTTTAAAATGGTCTGCATAAGCAAAAATTATTCCATTCATTATTTCACCCTCAGACCACCAATTGATTTTATGTATTAAATTTAGCCTTAGGCTGTACCCAGTAGGTCTTCAGATTCAGCCTCCTTCTACATGGAAGAATTTTGATGCTAGCAGTTTCATGAGGCATGCAGCATGTTAGCTGGGGCAGCTAAAAGCCTAATGCTCTAAATAAGCTCTCCACAAGTCACTTATTCTGATATGACAGTGGATCAGCAAGCCAGAAGACATATAGCTGACCCTTTGACAACTATGTAATCACTGAATAAATGTTCCTATTTCAATTTTCCTTTTATTCACCAAATATTACACAACAAATTTACAACACTATTTTTCTCCAATTGAAGAAATAACTGTAGCTTTAAGATAACACTTGAAAACACCTTAAGAGGCCAGGAGATAGCTTAGAGGTATAAGCACCTACCTGCTAAGCATAAGGACCTGAGTTCAACACCAAGTCCTAAATGCTACACCATCTTGGCCCCAGATCCCCAGGCACACCATATCAGCCCCAAATGGGAGCACCCACCGTGTGGCTCCAGAGCCCAGTGTGGTGGCACGTGCCTGTAATCCCAGCCCTCAGGAGGTTGAGCCAAGAGGATCTCTGCGAGTTCGAGACTAGCCTGGGGGCTCCGAAAGTACGCACAAGGCCAGCCTGAATTGCATCATGAGACACTATCTCAAAAATAAATAAATAAATAGAAAAAACACCTTAAATCATAGACGTTACATTAATAAATAGTGCACAATCCTAATGAGGCTGAATCCAAAGGAAGTTAAACCTCGAGTTTTAAAAATTTAATTGTCTTACATACAGCTTAGTCACAAAGAATCTGAAGACACTGTCTTTTTCTCATCAGTTTCAGTGAAGTGTACTTGAAGCATGCAGCTGATAAATTTTGAGGAATATGTAGCTATATGCTTCTTACTATAACCAAGAGAAGGACCATTTCTGTTATTTCCAAAAGGTCCCACTCCTTCTTTTGGGTCAGTCCCTATCTTTCCCTAAGACTGTCTCTTCTATAACCAAAGATCACTGGTTTATATCACTATGGTTTTACCTTTTCTAGCTTACTTAGATAAACGCAATCTCATATTCTATAGCTTTGTGTGTGTGTGTGTGCGTGTGTGTGTGTGTGTGTGTGTGTGTGTGTCTTCTTTGACTCTGTGTACTGCTTTTGAGAGTCATCCATATTGTTGTGTCTATCTGTTCCTTTCCTTGCTAAATAATATCCCCTTTTGTAGCTACATCATTACTAGTGTACCTGGTCATGGACATACTCAGTCTGAGAATATTGCAGACAAAATTTCTGTGGACACCATTTAGGCCTTTGTGCAGACATGACCCTCCCTTTCTCATGGGAACATACCCGCACCAAGTGTATATTTGGTGTTAGAAGAAATTGCCAACCTGTTTTTCTGGAAGTGGCCTCTGTCACTTTGCACTTTCACTAGCAGCTGAGATTCCAGGTGCTTTATATTTTCACCAACACTTAGTACTATTGTTTTGTTGTTGTTGTTTTTGAAGCGAACTAAAATTTTTATTCATTCATGTCTTGCATTTGAGTATTCTTAGATGACATCTTTGGCCTGCGACTCTTTACCGTAGTTCTTAACCATCACACAACTGCAGCCAACCACGTTCCGGGGCTTTCCTTCAGGATCAGTTCTACAGAGGCCTATGCATTCCCAGAGTTTCTTCTTGTCATCGACCTTAATTGCATTGATTTGGTGCTCAGCACAGAGGGCCTCTACTAACTTTACATCCATAGGCTCATTGCAGTTGGATGCAAGCACACAGAGGTGGGCGGGACGCTTGTCTAAGGCTCTGGTGGCTTCGCCAATTCCACGCGCAAGGCTACCGTGGATGAGGGTGGTCCTCAGCACCTCCTATGAAGCAGTGTTGACGTCCATTACACCTCCAGCAGCGATGCTTCCTCCACCAAGGCGGCGGGTTACGCCTAAAGTCAAATTTTGAACACATCGGAAGCCTCCCCTTATGCATGATTCTGCGGCTGCAGGGAAAGAGGTTAGCACTATTGTTTATTTCAAGTTTAGTCATTCTCGCTTTTCTCTCTCTCTCTCTCTCTCTCTCTCTCTCTCTCTCTGCCATTCTAATTTCAAAGGCATATGAATCTGATCTCCAACATGGCATAAATAAATAAATATATCCAATAAAATACAAGCACAAGGTTGGACAAGTACCCATGGAGCCTCTGAGCTAAGAGAAAGCTATGCAATTTATTCTACACAGAGGCCTTTTCCACATTTGACACTTGGAAGGAATCCAAGTCACTCCTAAGCAGAATGAGGTCTATTTTCTATCTCAAACCATGTTTAATGAGGACTCATTTCTGCAAAATCTTCTCAGGTAGATATTAGGTGGAGACCATTCTTCTGTAAGAGGAGACCTCTCCTAGGACTGAGAAAATAGGTCTGAAGTTGGACTTACTGGGAAATAATTCCATAATTTGATCCTCCTCAAGCCAAACATGTGGCCAAAGGCTCCTGAGTGGTGTCATTAAAGACATCCTGAGCGTCTCACCTTGCATCCACGTAGCATAATAAATAAATAAAGAGGATGGAGGTTCATGTCAAGATTTTTAAAAGCACCAATAATCTGATATTTCAATTATATTTCAATAACGATCAATTATATCCAGTCTTATGAAAACTCATGCACATGTATGTATATATCAGAGTTATTCATTAAATAAGCCCAAATTCATGAACCTCTGCAGTCTTTCCAAGTGAGATTCTTTCTCACTTTGCAATCTTTCCAAAACTGAGATTCACAAATGCAACAGAAGAATGAAGGTACAACCTCTTGGATTGGCCAGATAGCTCAGCAGACTAACACACCTGTTTAGGCAGAGTGCAGCACCCGGGGTTCAATCCCTGGCATGCTGTGCTGGTCCCACCCCCAGAGCATGCTGAGACAGCGATTGGGACTGGGTGCGGTGGTGCACACCAGTATCACAGCCCTTCAGAGGCTGAGAACAGAAGAATCACTCTCTGAGTCCGATCTACATAGTGAGGCCCTGTACACCTTGCCCTAAATTCATTAAAAATAATAATAAAAATTTAAAAGAATGTACATACAACCTGTAGGTGTCATTGTAAAGGCCTCCAAGAGTAGGGGAGGCTGTATAATTCCTTCACATATATAAATTCCATATTCTTGATTGTAGGTTCTGATACTCCCTTCCATAAGGATTCCTTTTATAGCAAATCCTAATTGCCTTCCCCAGTGGCTCCTCACCTGCAGAAAGATTCCTACCTATTCAGGGAAAGTCTCTTGAGCTCTGGGCCCTTTCTTCCTCTGTATGACAAAGAGACTTCTTTCCTGAAGAGAGGACTGCATGGATAGTTTCGGGTCCTTTTGAGCCCCAGGAGCAGAGATAGCTGGTGGCTAGTGGGGCCCCATTCCTCCGCCGTTTCAGCCACGGAAGGCCAGGGGAAGGTGGGGAGTGAGTCTGTGAGGAATTATGCTTACACAGCAAAGGCCAACTAGCACTTCATCTTTCTAGTGACTTCCAAAATTCTGGACTCATGTGAGTCCAAAGGGGACGCTTGTGAGAGCAGGGGGAGGGGGAGCAGGGAGAAAATAGAAGCAACAAAACTGCGCGTTCAGTGTTCCTGCGGCTCGTTAGACCAGGACAGAGACAGTTCTCATATGGCCTGAATAACTGATACTTTTTATAAGTAACTGAAGAGCTATAAAAATCTTCACATTTAAGAAAACAATAAACAGCTGTGGCAAATGAGCAAGAAAAACATCTGAACAGAGAGCCTGTCTGGGTGGCAGAAGGTCAGCATGCTTCAGGAGGAAGTTCTGAAATGTCACTCACATTTGTTACCTCGGTGCATGTCCCTTCTCCTGTCCCCAGTTCACCCCACTCCTTTAATAAACAGAACAAATGCATGACACTGAAATGCTCAGCAATTATCTTCTGAAGACAGTGCTTCTTTCTTTAAAAAATCTATTTATTTATTTGGTACAGGTTCTCACTACACAGCTTGCACTCATAGTGGTCCCCCTGTCTCAGCCTCTACTCAGTGGAGTTACAGGTGTCTGCCACACACCAGGCTTTGATGCTCAGCATGGCACACCAGGGTTCCAGGGCCACAATGGCATGTGGTGACAGGGCCAGCATGGCATGTGGCAACAGGGATTGAGCCTAGGTCCTTGCGCTTGCCAGCCAGGCACTTTGACCCCCAAGCTATCTCCCCAGGCAAGACAGTGTTTCTTAACCAAGTATCAAGCACACGAGAGGGAGTCCTGATCAACAGAGTGAAAAAAAACCCTCAGGTCTGAGTTCCGCTCCCCCTGTGTTCAGGCTCAGCCTCGCTGAACAAGGCCCCTGGGATTGGTTCCTGTGCACCCTAAGGTGCTCACAACTGTGTTTCCCTTTAACGGAAAATGTCATCTGCAGGAACGGCAGCTGGCACTGGGCAGCAGCGCCCCTCCCGACTTCCTCTGTTGGTAGTGTGTAGGTTCAGCAGCGAGGTGTTTGGCAGTGGGAAGAGGTGCCGTGAAGTGACAAAGCATTGGCCGTCGGCCTCTGAAACACAGCATCGGTGCTTATTACTCCGACAGCCTTGAGCAAGTTAACCAACTCCTCTGCACCTTAGTTTCCACATAAGTAAATATAACCTCAAAGGAAATTTTCTCTGGTCTCAGGCTGAGTCTTCCGTAGACTTGTTCAACAAAGGTCTAGAATGACTTTGAGGGGGTACAAAGTTATTTTACCTTATTTCTAAGTCTCAGGTAATTTTCTTTCTTTCTTTCTTTCTTTTTTGAATTTTTTATTTTTTATTTTATTTTTTTTCATCTTTCAGAACTTTTGTTTACTTATTTATTTTTATGGCCAGCTCAGCCTGCCTTCAGGGCAGGGCTGGTGCAGCATGTGGTACCGGGGATCGAACCACAGTCCCTGCAGCCACCCAATCTTTCCTAAGCAGGCACTTTAGACCACTGAGCTATCCTGCCGGGCCCCTCAGGTAATTTTCTTAATAGCACAAAATATGTACCAGTCAGGACAAACAGAAAGTCTGTAGGGAAATGGCATCCCTAGATCCAACTATCTGGATGATTACATTAAGCCTAAGTGGGCAAAACACTTTCAATTAAATGGCAGACTTTATCTTAATGGATACAGTGCAACACTTAACTATATATTGACTATGATAGCTAAATTTACAAAGATTTAGATAGGTTAAAATGAATTAGATGGAAAAAGATATGCCATCCTAAAAGTATGAGGAGTCTAGAGTGGCTATAATAATAACAAATAAAGTAGACTTCACTACAAATAATTTTCCTAGAGGAAAAAAGGGAATGTTCATAATTCATGACAAATCCTAAATATGTATGTACCTAGTAACAGAGTTTCAAAATGCATGAAGTGGAGCTGGGGAGATAGCTCCATGGCACAAGTGCCTGCCTGGCAAGTACAAAGTCATGAGTTTGAACCCTAGTCCCACAAAAAATAAACAAACAAACAAAATGCATGAAGTAACAATTGACAATCTAGATAATTTTACAATTGTAGACTTAAATTCCTCTCCATAGCAGTTGGACAACATTGTTAACACATGCAGCCATAATTTTCTCTTTTGTTTTATTCATCGCCCCAGACACCTGAAAAGCTACACTCCGGCTCTCCAGCCCCAGTTCAGAAGCCACACGGGCTAACACCCCCTCCTCAGAGGTACAGGCATGTGCATGTTATCCTGCTGGAGGAGGCGTTCACAGCTTCGTCCGTGGAGTGGCAGCTGAGAACTGTAAGGTCCATGGCTACATCTTTTTTTTCTCCTGAGCTTGTTTCATATGAATCAACTGTAGAAATACAAGTCTGTCTCCACAGTCATCGTGCCATCTGCTCATCTTGGGGCCATGGCTAGGGTCCTCAGACTCCTCTACGACCCGAAGTTGTTTGGAAAATTGCCCAAAAGCTATTTAAGCACCACATTTCATGCACCACATGGCCGAGAACAAGACTACCCCTTGAGGAGAGGGTGACATATTAAAATGTAGGGCATTAAATCCTTCAAAAATCTCCAAAGCAAAAGATGTCATACTTAGGTTTTGCCATTTAGGTGAATTCTAAACAAATATAGATCTCACTTCTAATATCCATTAGCAGTTCCTGAATGTAATTAAAGATCATATTTGAAGAAAAATATGATTATTTTTTGAAAATTATGAAACATCAGGTTCCTTTTTAGAAATTATTCCTTCCTGGAACTGCCTAGCTACATCATGGTATCCCATCCTGAGGAATAAGTTATTTGAGTAATAAGTTATGTGTAACACAAGGACCTTCTTATGGCAAGTTAATGGACCATTGTCTCCAGATAGGCAACTTATTCTGCGTTTCTGTAAGTGGGGTTTTATCTTAAAAGTCTTCATGTAGAGAATGACACATTTCCAAAGTTTGTAGGTGCAGTACGTTGGCATCTCCAGTACACATCATACTTGCAGTATTCCATTCTTTCCAATGGCCCTTGCAGGGTCAAAGACCTCATGGAGATAGATCAAAGACCAGGGGCTATGGTTATGGGGCAGGAGACAGCCTTTAAGAGGTTTTCTTTGTAATGTATGGCTTGGGGCTGGGGAGATAACTCAATGGTGTAAGTGCCTGCCTGGCAAACCCAAGGTTCTGAGTTTGATCCCTGGTACCAAAACCAAGCAACAACAAAATAAAATGCATGACTTAAATTTACACACCCGGTCCATTCAGGCATAGATGGGAACAACAAATGTTCACGGCATCAGTGCAGGCGGAAGGAGAAGCCATTGCTGAGTTATGAGGGCTTCTAGTCTTGGCAGCATCCCCAAGAGAGAAGAGCCTACCACTTTTCAAGTCCATGTACCTCTAGTCCCACAAATAGCTTCCATCTTCTCTCCTTAAAAATACTCCTAGCACCCACTTCCCAAATAGAGGTAACAAGGTTCAGTCAGCTGCAGAAGAGTTGGCCATTGGGAACAGGATCGTTTCCTTCGTGGGGGGCTTGTTTCCCAGGACTCTTTTCCCATGGAGAGGCCATGTTTAAAAGGAATACAGTTGTGATACTCTCCTTTCTTTCACTGAGTAGTTTTCTTTGCTGACCAAAAGAAAGCTTGGCTTATCTCATGATTAATCGTTTCAGTGCTCTGGAAGGGCAAACAGGTGACAGGCATGAAGAGAAAGTATTTCCATGGACGTATTTCTTACTGGAATTTATCCTATTGCAAAGCTCTTGTGCCAGGCGCCATTAGGAAATTGCAAGCAGATTCCTATGTCCAAGTGCTTCTCTCTTTGCTACTCATAAATATATAGTCATCATCCTGCAGAGAGAGGGAAGAGGCTGCTTTTCTTGCATGGCATACCCTTGCACAGCAGACGTGTAGGCAAATGCAGACACCGAGCACAGTAGTTTGTGCATATGGGCACATGAATATATATCACGTTATCGCTACTCATCAATGAGATTCCAAGTAGCTACCAGAGAGAGGAGACCAAAGTCACAATCAATACAGCTGTACTCCAGCATGTCAATCGAAGGCAGTCATCAGAAGATGAGCAGGCTGCCCTCAGCAATATGAGAAGGGCAGGAACACCTAAGGATTGATTAGGGGTTGGGCCAAATTCCAGCCCTGAACTCATCCCAAATTATGCTAAGAGCTCCTGGGGGAATGCTCCAATTGGCATTTTGGAGCCACACTTCCCATTCTTTTGATACAGACAGCAGGACTGTCAGGGAGATGCAGGGAGAATAAACAGCTCAAGCAAGAAATGAATCTGGGAAGGGCTGCTTTCTCATCCCAATGCTTCGCTTGCAACTTTCCTAAAACATCTATCTGCTTCTTTCAGACAAGCTAATATTATTATTCTGCTTTGTCATTCTGGTCCCTGATGAAGGGCACCACCAGCACCCAGACAGGCAGAGAGAACAGTAGCTGAGAACGTCTGTGGACAGGTAGGAAGGATGCGATGTGGCCGAGCCTTCCAGCTGGAACTGAAAAGAAACTCCCCCCGAAAATCTATTTTAAGAGCATCTTAGAAGACTTTTTTCTGTATTCTTTCAGAAACACTTATGCTTTGTCTTTCAGTAGACAGAGACATAAACTTAATCACAAGCATATTGTATGAAAGAAAAATGTATAGACCTTCTAGACCCCAAAATATAGAGCAACAGTTCCAATTTTTATTACCAGAAATAACTAGAGGAAATGAGAAGCAGGTGTGGGAAGGCTGCCCTGAGCAGTGCCAGACTTCATCTTAATTCAGCTGTGTACAGCCTGCTGCCACCCCCCCCCACCTTGCTACGGCTCGTACATTCAGAGGTCGAGCTACTAAAATCAGCCTGATACACTCAAATTAATTTTGTCGAGACCCTAGTCATCTACGCTTGCCAAAGGGACACTTCAGCAACTGTAGCAGCACTAAATCTCTGCAGCAGGAAATGCAGTTTCTCCATAGATGAAACAAAATGTTTGGGACATGAGCTTTGGGGGTCTCAGAATAAATCAAAACGAATGTAAAACTACACTTGGGTGGGTAGTGAAAACATAAAATGAGTTCTGTATTTCCTTTACTGGTAAATTAAATCTTAATGGAGAACGGTATAGTTACCATTCTAGGGAATGTTAGTATTAGGGATTGTTTCTGTCATGTTAATATCTGATGAATCTCCTTTGTTTGAAGATTACTGCCTGGATAAAAGAAAAAGAGAGGTATATGAAAGGGTATGCCTCTTTTCCTTCCTGCAAATAACCCACATTTGTTCCTTTCAAGTCTTTTAGGCAGCCGTTTTGATTCTTAGAAACTTTAAATTCTGTAAGAATTAAAAGGAGATCATTAGCATCCACTTTGAATATATACATCAGACACTAATGCCCACAGTAAAAGAATAAAAATTAGGCAACTCACTGAACAGGATTCTATCTGAAGCCGCTCTCATAGGATCCATCATCCTTTGTTTACAATCCAGCTCTGGGGAGTATCCCATGACAATTGTGGTAGAAAAAAAATGAAGATTGGGAATCAGAGCTTCAGCCCTGGTTCTGCCCCATCTTGGCTAATAGCCTTTGACAAGGTACTTAACCTTTAAAGAACTTAAGTTCCTTATCTGTGAAATAAAGCATTGAACTAGATAATTTCCATGGTTACTTCCTGCTACAAAATTTTATGATTCTAATCATGACCCTTTCAGAAGAAGCCTATGTGGCTGCATTGGTATGAATCTGATAGATGTAGTGCTACAGTGCGCTACAAAGACCTTAAAGGGATAAATAATTAGAACTAACAATAAGAAAGTCATCAGATTCTCATGAATGAATCTGCTCAGAATTCCGTTTTGTTTCAGGAACATCAGCACAACCTATTGTTCTTCACTATGGTAGAGAGTTGGGGTCCAGGCACCTGCTAAAGAACTCCCACCAAGGAAAGTCAGAGAGCCAACATTACGGCTTCAACTCACTTCCTCCCAGTGATTCCACCCTCTGGATGCCCCAAGAATGGCAGCTGCCTCTTACCGCGTCTCCCACATGACCACAGACAGGCAGACTTCACACGTGGATGTGCAGATCTCACCAATGCATGGACCGGAGTCCCTACAGAAAGACTGAGTTATTATGTTGGTTGCATATATAATTGTAAAGCCAATATACTCTTCTTTCAAGGTTAGGATTAGAAGTAAAGAGCTTCAGGCTACTTCCTATGTTCTAGAACTTACCCAGAAATTCACCTACTGTAAGGCCTACCTTTCTGTTCTTGCTGCTTGATTGTGACGTTGCAAGGTACCTCGACTGTCCGTGTTCACCTGACGTACACAGTGGACTTCTAACTGCCGGGCACAGCACTGACATTACATGCAGGCTGCTATCCTGGAAGACCACATGTGCATGCTCTCCTACTGTGGACTGTTGTTTGCAAGGTAAGATCCCTGGCCAACTGCAGAATGGGACTGGGTTATGACACTATAGGGCCAGGGAGATAGTTGAGTGTCATATGGCAAGCACAGGGTCCTGAGCTTGATCTCTAGTACCCCCCTGCAAAAAAAGAACAATTGAAGTTATAGATACCAGGCGCCCAGCAGGATGACTCAATGGTCTAAAGCGCCTGCAGGCAGCTGCAGGGACCACGTTCGATCCCCAGCACCACATGCTGCGCCAGCCCTGCCCTCAGGCTGAGCTGGCCATAAAAATACATAAACAAACAAAACAAAAGTTCTGAAGCAAGAAAAAAGAAAAAGAAAAAGAAGTTATAGACACCAAATTGTTTATTTCAATAATGTCATTAAAATGTCAAGTTTTGTATCACTCCTAATAGGGGCATGCTTGTGTGGTATTTGCATTCATAAATGTCTTTGTATTGACATGGCATTTTACCCATGTGACTCAAAAATATATTTATTTGTTTTAATAACTCTGTTTTGAATTATAGTCTCTCTCTCTCATTTTAAAATAGTTGCTCCAGTAATAATAGATTCAAACTTTTTGAAAACTCAGAACATTTCTTCTGGACTTAATAAAAAGCTAACATTGACTACTATAGATTTTCAAGTGGACTCATTATCTTTGGAATAAATTATCTCTGACTGACACACATGCAGCTGTTCTAAGTTAGATCCTATTCCCTTCTCCCGTGTTCTGATCCTGAAGTCCTAACCCCTAATACCAAAACGTGACCTCGTTTGGAAATAGAGCCATAGTAGATGTAATTCGTCAAGACAAAGTCGTAGTGGAGGAGCAGGCGTTTCTCACCCAACGTGATTGATCTTATTTAAAAAAGAAACTTGATGATGGATACACACCAAAATTGCCACGTGGAGGTGAAGGCAGAGGGTGGTAATTTTAACACAAGCTAAGAAATTTCAAAGATTGTCGACCCACCACCAGAAGTTAGGAGAGAGAAAAGGAATAGCTGCTCTTGGTGGGACTCACAGGGAGTCCACCCTGTCAGCCCCTTGATCTCAGACTTTTAGCTCCTGAAACAATGAGGTGATATGCTTGTGTTTTCAAGCCACTCAGCTTTGGGGGATTTCATCATGATAGCCCTGAGCAACTAAAATAATAACTAAATTTTGGAAACTTTTCTCTGGGATTCTGTTTAGAAGATCAAGAACAAACGTCTCTAACAATTTATATAAGTCTGGGGGGGGGGGCAGCAGGATGGCTCAGTGGTCTAAAGTGCCTGATTAGGAAAGCTTGGTCTGCTGCAGGGACCGCGGTTCGATCCATGGCATCACATGTTGCACCAGCCCTGCCCTCACGGTAGGCTGAGCTGACCATAAAAATAAAAATAAATAAATAAACAAAGAAACAAAAGTTCTTTAAAAAAAAAACAATTTATATAAGTCTGATAAGTTCGTTCTACTAACTACAAACCACACACACACACACACACACACATACACACACACTTACGTGACCACACCCAAACACACAGCAGCTCTGTGTCTAAACAAGACCCTATCAAGAGTGGCCCTTGGGAATGCCTGGGAGATAACACTGTAATAGTAGACATCAACAGGGATGTGTTTTCTTACTCTGAGTCTTGAATTAGTAAAAGGCAAAAAAAAAAAAAAAAAAAAAACCACGCTTGCGTATTCACTCGTTTGGGCCCAGTCACCATTCCTTTAGAACCGCTGCCAATAGATTTTAGTCATTCTCTGGCAAAGGTTTCTCTTCAGCCACAAACACTGCATAGCTGCGGCGTGAGTCATAACCTTGAGTAATCTAATTCCTTGACCAGTACATGCCTGCCACACACAGCACATGCTGTCTTCAGCTGTGTATTCTGCTGTGCTCCGTTCTGTGGGTTTCCTTTCGTACTTTCTTATGGGTAGGGTTAAAGATTTACTATGCCTCCTTAGAGGACAAATCTCACTTACTCAGCAGTGTGTGAACTGGCTAGTCATCAAGAACCAAAATGGTAAGTGTTATTACGCTTTCTCATGCCTCTAGCTCAGCTCGATGTCTCCTTATTACTAAAGAAAAAAAAAAAAAAAAAGATGGTAAAGGCAGAATTCTTTTGCTGTGGAATCCAGGGGAAGGAAAATAAAAGGAAAGAAGTAAAATGATGTTTTCTAGAAAGATAAGAGTAAATTAGAGCACACAAGTGACCAAATTTCAACTATAACTCAATGTGTGTCACCAGATGTTTTCAATGCATTTAGGCAGAATAGAATAAAACCACTGCCAAAGCGTTATTTCTACCAAGAAAAACCAAGGCAAAGAGATCTCTGAGCTTAGTTTTTGGATGGGTTTGTGTGTGAGGATTAGAGAAGTGATATGTGTCTAAAATGTATCTTCCTTATTGTCATATTATAGCCAGAAGTTCTTTATTTCGTTCCTTATTTTATTCTTTAGTACTGGTAGGTGAAAACAATTGGAATATTTTTAACCTTTTTTTTTTTATTATTGCATCCAGGGCAAAGAGGATGCACTCAGCATGTGGGGCCAGGGATTGAACTCAGGTCCTTGTACTTGCCAGGTTGACGCTTATTCCTCTGAGCTATCTCTCCAGGCCCCACAATTGGAATATTTTTAACATTCCCTTTAGGGACAATTTTTTTGGGAGTGAGAACTATTTTGTCAGTGTTTGGTCAGCTCTTCTTGAGTAGCTTTTTCTTTCTTCTGCTTTTATTTATCCTTACATTTTTATTGTTTCATAAGTGGATACTAGATATTACAAAAACAAAGATAGATTAAATATTATTTAAACTCATTTTGACTCTACTGCCCGGTCCTCCAACCCCACTGAATATTTGAAGAAAAAAGAGACTACAAGCCGATACTGTAAGTGGGAGAGCTTTCACACACACTGAAGTGTGGCTATTTAATAGCATTACTGGGAACCTATATTTGCACAGCAATGCATATTGCACACAAAAATCCATTTCACACAAAATCTATTGCATCTTCAAAACAGCCCCAAGAAACAAACACACTACAACTGTGAAAGGAGACATCCCAAGGTTTCATGGGAGATGACGAGGCTCAAGGTCCTTTCTTTTCCATCCTAATGAGACAGCCTGCCCCACAGGAGATGGTCAGCTACCTTCCACAGAGCATCACAGGATGCTGTCATTACATCACCCCCAAACTCTCTCTACTCTCAGACAGCAAAGTCAACTAAGCCTGTTTGTGCAGGTGCAAAATAATGATCATTCTGCTGATCATGACAGGAGAAAGTGAGTATCAGTAAAGCAATGCTAGTCCAAGGCTATTCATAAAACATAAGTTGTGAAACATAATACAAAGTCATTTTTCAGAGACTATATATTTTTTTATTTTATTTTTTCTTGTTTCAGAACTTTTGTTTGTTCATTTATTTATTTTTATGGCTGTCTCAGCCTGCCCTAAGGGCAGGACTGGCGCAGCATGTGGTGCCGGGGATGGAACCACGGTCCCTGTAGCCACCCAAGTTTTTCTAAGCAGGTGCTTTAGACCACTGAGCCATCCTGCTGGGCCCAGAGACTATTATAATGGTAACAAAAAGATTCCAAGTAGCCAAAGCAATCCTGAGAAAGCAAAGCAAAGTTGAAAGCAATACATTGCCTGTTTACTAATTACATTAAAAAACTACATGAATCAAAATGATGTGGTTCTAGCCCTCCCCCACACACACACTTACACACATACATGCAAAACACATATACCAATGGAACAAAAACCAAACTATATACATTCACCTAATCTTCAACAAGTCCACTTAGAAGACACAATGGTGAGAGGACAGAAATTTTCAATGAGTAATGTTGATAAAATAAATGTATATCCATTTGCAGAGGAATGACACTGTACTCTTAAACCCTACCCAGAAATCAACTCAAAATGGATTAAAGACCTGAACAAAACACATGAAACATAAAAGCATATAGGGGAATAGTTATTTGATATTGCCCTTGGAAATGATGCTGTTTTATCAGACCAAAAGCATAGACGATAAAAGCAGCTATGCATAAACAGGACTTCATCAAACTACAAAGCTTCTGCACAGCACAGAGAGAACTCAACGAAATGAAAAGGTGCAGCCAGCAAGATAGCTCAAGGGTCTAAAGAGCCTGTTTAGGCAAGCTGAGGCAAATGCAGAGACCACAGTTCAATCCCCAGCACCACATACCACCAGCCCTGGGAGTGGGGCAGAGCTGGCCACAAGGCAAAAAAAATGAAAAGGCAACCTGTGGATTAGGAGAAAATATTTGCAAACCATGTATCCAATAAATGGATGATATTGGAACTGTACTTAAAAATTCACACAACTCAATAGAAAAAACCAAATAACCAAATTACAAATGGGCTCTGTACTTCAATAGAAATTTTTCTATGGAAGACATAAAAATGGACAATGGGGAAAAAACTGAACAAGGGATATATGAAACAATGTTCAATATCACTAATTGTTAAGAAAATAGACATCAAAACTACAATGAACTCTAAACTGTCAGAATAGTTATTATTAAAAAGATAACAGGGCCAGGGGGCCAGAGAGATAGCTCTGTGGCACAAGTGCCTGCCTGGCGAGAGCAAGGTCATGAGTTGGAATCCCAGACCTGTAAAAAAAAAAAAAAAAAAGATAGCAGGGCCAGTGAGATAGTTCAGCAGACTAAAGCACCTGCTTAGGCAAGCTCAGGCAAGCTCAGGGACCGCATTTCAACTCCCAGCACCACATGCATCACCAGCCCCAATCCCAGAGCCGGCTGAGCTGGCCAGAGTCCAGGCATAGAGGTGCATGCATGTAATCCCAGCGCTGGGAAGGCTGAAAGCAGAAGGATCACCACAAGTCTGACCTGCATAATGAGACCCTGTAACAACCAAATACATTTTTAAAAAGTTAATGAACAAATGTTGGCCAAAGTATGAAGAAGAAAGAATTCTTGTATATTATCAGTGAGGGTACAAATTGATATAGCAATTATAGAAGACAATATAGATTTTCCTCAAAAAACAGAATTATTATATGATTCAGTTTTTGAGTATATATCTAAAGGAATTCCTCTTCTGTATATATTTCAAAAGAAATATCTGTTTCTGGGGATTTAGTTCAGCAGCCCAAGCACCTGCCTGGCAAATGCAAGGTCTTGAGTTTGATACCCAGTACCAGAGCAAAAAAATAGAAATATCTATTAATTGTAGCATTATTTTCAATAGTCAATACTTGGAAATGATCTTGGACGAGTCATTGGATGAGTCGATAAAAAGATGTAGGGTGAGGCAAGTGGCAGACCATAGTATCACATACAAAGAACCTGTGTGCATATTTGTACAAAGAAATATTATTCAGCCCTTATAAAAGTGATGCCATTTATGACATAAGGATGAACGAGGATGATGTTATACTCTGCGAAATAAGGCACATACAAAGATGAACGCTGCATAACCTCACTTACACGTAAAACCTAAGGAAAAAAATCAAATCCATGGACACAGAAAGTAGAACAGTGGTTTGTAGAGGATAGAGGGATGGGGGAAGAAATAAGGAAACATATCAAAGGGTACAAAGCTATGGTTATGTCGAAAAATATGTCAGAGATCTAATGTATAGCATGAGATCTATAGTTAATAATATTGTTTTAAACCAGGTTTGGTGGCACACACCTGTAATCCCAGAACTCAGGAGGCTAAGACAGGAGGATCATTGCGAGTTTGCGACCAGCCTGGGGGCTACAAAAGTGAGCACAAGGCTAGCCTGAACTGTGAGACTCTATCTCAGTAATAATACAATAACAATAATAATGTATTGGCTGGTGAGATCGCTTAGCAGTCTAAAGCGCCTGCTCAGGCAAAAGCATGCAGGAACCAAAGTTCAATCCACGGCAACACCTGCCATACCAGCCTCACCCCCAGGGCAGGATGAATTGGCTGCCAAAAGAAAAAAAATTGTATTATGTATGAGAAGTTTGATCCTTTATTTGTTTGTTTGTTACAGCGTCTCACTATGCAGCTCAGACTCATAGTGATCATCCTATCTCAGCCTCCCTGGTGTTGGTATATAGGTGTGTGCCAACATGCCCAGTTTCAGGGATTGGCACAGTATATGCCCAGGGTTCAGGACCCAGCATGGCATGCAGCACTGGGAATCAAACACTGGTCCTTGCACTTGCCAGGCAAGTGCTTAAACCACTAAGCTATCTCCCAGCTATACAAGAAATTTGCTAGCAGCACAGATTTTAGACATTCTTTCCATGAGCACAACTACTAAGGTGACTTCCGTGTAGATTTACTTGACTACAGTAATTGCTTCACTCTGCATTGAAACATCTTGTTGGACACTTCAGATGTGCAATAAAAAAAGAATCTTTCCTCTAGAGTGTGTAAAGCTACCCTTCCTGCTTGACCTCATCCAAGTGTCTTAGCATTTAGTGTCTGAAGGCTTAGTTCTCTTATCGATAAAGACATTCCTAGAACCTTGCCCACAAGATTATTTCAAGAGGAAAGAAGATAATTCATGCCAAGCACTTAGCCCTGGCCACTGCATGGATATAGCAAATCCCCAATAAATCTTGACTATCATCAGCAAAGCCACCCATGTTACATCCCAGCCTTTTTCCAGTGTGAGCAAAAGCAGACAACCAAAGTCCAGAGGATTAGAGAGACTTTGTGTTATAATCCCATCCAGGCTGTTTGCTCCAACGGTGGTTTCAGCTCTGTAACCCGATAAAAGACACTTCTGCAAGACTTCCACCTGCATTTTGTTTCACCGTGTTGACATCTAAGCTCCACAGCAAACACTTAGCCACTGAAAATGGATCACACTCCTTTTATTCTTACCCTCGGACAGCAGACTTGATTAAGAACTGTTTCCACACACCGAGAGCTGACACCCCTGAAACAAACTGGCCCACCCTGTCCTCTCTCCTCAGTGCAATAGTGAGGCTTCCAAAGAGAGCCAGCAGCACAGGAACCAACTTTGGTGGACACACGCAAGCCGAACTCATCTCACTGACTAACCAGGGAAAGCCAACTCAAGTCGTCAGCAAGGAAGGAAATGTAAAAGCTAGCAAAGTTCCTCACAAGCCATTAGTACCTAAGACATCCAGATGAAAGAGAAGTAAGATGGTGTCTTCCTGATTGGATTGGTGTCTGATCACAGTTTTGAAGAATGTGTTAACACAGAAAGGAGAAGAAACATTGGCTCAAACTAATCGCCAAGTCTCCCAGCCACTGGTGGTGTGCACTCAGTTTCATCAGGGCCACAACATATTTCTGCAGCTTAGATTGTCTGGATATATATAATTGTACATACTGCCTAAGGGCCAGGTGAATTACACATATCAGCACTCACACAAAGGAAATGGTTTACTTGCATCCAGGTATGGTGGCGGCCTCCAAATTGCAACATGTGACTAACTTTCGTTTTTTCTTTTTCTTTTTTGTTTGTTTTGTTTTGTTTTGTATTGTATTGTTTTGTTTTGTTCGGCGGTACTAGAGAATGAACTCAGAACCTTGCACTTGCCAGGTAGGCATTTATGCTGCTGAGCTATCTTCCTGGCCCCAACAACTTGCTATCTTGCATGGGGACTTTATTCATTCAGGAAACACTTATTAAAGCACTTGCTATCTTACAGGCATTTTATGGGATGGAGTGGGTGACACTGCAAACTCTTATTCATCTGTAGTCAATACCAACTCTTCTACACATGCTGAAAATAATGCAATTTAAGCCTGCCTTTGCCCTCCAATGTATAGACAAGGGAAGGCTGTGTGCATGCGTATAAAGAATTACGATACAATGTGAAGGTGCCAGCAACCATCAGTCTCACCCTCCTGACTGTGGACAGAGAAGGTGGTGATGCTGGAGCCCTTCCTGGAGAAGACAGTGGCAGGACTCCAGTGCCAGAGCGGAACTTCTTCACTATCACAGGTGGAACCCAGCCGGAGGGCTGCGGGATCTTCTCATCCTCCCACAGGGCTGTTTGTTTGTTGTTAGTTTGTTTTTCAGAAAAACTATGGAATTTTCTGCGGCTCTGGTAAGAAAGGCCTGTGGCTCTTAACACTCTCACCTTGTTTTTTTGTTGTTTGTTTGTTTGTTTGTTTTGTTTTTTAATTTCTCCCCTGCTGCTGGTATCTGTCACTCTCTTCTATGGCTCCTTTGCTGATGTCCCACAAGCACACTGGGGCCCCCCAAATGATGTCTTGTAAGCTGCCACTTCTCTTGAATGTATTAAAGTATTTCTATCATAGTTTGGGTAATTCTACTAAACATCCTAACACTTCAAGAGTTTGATACTACCGAGTTCACATTAATTGAGAGCAAAAATGTATAGATGCAACATATCTACTACAAAGCTACTAAACAACAACCTAAAGAAAACCCATGCAGAGATTTTAACTGTTTAAATCCAGAATCTGACTCAAAGCATTAAGAAGAAAAATTAGGGCTCTGGAGATACCTCGGGGTCTCCGTTTCTGCCTGGTAAGCTCAAGGACCTGCGTTTGAGTGGTACCGGGTAGGCAGTGGTTCCTGCCTACTCAGGAATCCTAGGAGCATCACGCCAGCCGCTAAAACTGGGCCTGGTGGTACACACATGTAATCCCAGCGCTGAGGAGGCTGGAGGCCAAAAGGATCACTATGAGTCCAAGATGCGCAGTGGGACCACACAGTTGTGAGTATTCGCCATCTCTGAATGACCGTGTTTTTTTGTTTGGTTTTGTTTGCTTTGTTTTATTTTTTATGTATTTGATACAGGGTCTCACTATGCAGCTAGGACTCGTACTGATCCTCCTGTCTCAGCCTCCAATACAGCTCTGGGATTATACGCATGTACCACCATGCCTGGTCTCGGTGGCTTGATCAGTGTGCCCAGGGGTGGGGCTGCTGTGGCATGGCATGTGGTACCAGGGATCGAACCTCAGTCCCTGCACTTACCTAAGCAGGCACTTTGTCTGCTGAGCTATCTTGCTGGCCCTAATGATCATGTTTTTTGAAAAATAAAAGAATTGGGATTAAAGGACTGAGGTGAGTCACCTGTGTTCAGTGTATGTTGTGCTACATCTTGAGAGCACTGTGGCTTTCAGTATCTTGTCTGCAGTTATGACAAGAGTGTCACTACAGCTTTAATCACAATTCTTGAGTGACAAGTAACAGTGTTTCTTATTTGTCCATCCTGGTGTAACCTCTTTCTTGAAGGCCTGCATAGCTGCAGTCTCAGTTTGTATCATGGATCTTAGCAAAGCCCGCCTACTAATCAGAAAGAGACCAAGGCACACAGGAGATTGAGTTGTGCCGCTGTCGTACTGATGCATGGATGCCCTGACCTGCGTCCCCAAACCAGGCAGTCAAGAGCCCTCTCTCTGTGCCAGACAGGCTGGGGACACAGCTGGGCTCTGGTGTCTCAAGTACCTGCATAAACTATGGAACCTGACAGACTATAGATGACCCCTGAGGACTCTGGTCCTCTGTTTTTTCCCTGTGAAATGGGAGCCAGGTGTGTGGAGCCATTTGGGAGGCTGAGGCAGGAGGATCAGTACAAGTTCGAGACTAACCTGGGCTACAAAAGTGAGCTCAAGGCCAGCCAGAACTGCATAGTCAGACCCTGATTCAAAAAGATTAAAAAAAAGAAAAAAGATTAAAAAAAAAAAGGGAAATAGTAGACAGTGTCTCGTGGGGTCTTCATGGTGGTTGAGTTTGTTCATAGAGTCCTTAAAGCTATACTCGACAGGTAGTTAGCCTCTGTGTGTATATTTACTAACATGTCCCGAGACTCCAGGGAAAATATAGTTAATGGGAAATGAATATAAAGGATGAAATGCCAGCAGTTAATAAACTCATAATCCAGATCCTGAAGACAGGTTTTTAAAAGGCGCCATTTTATCATGCTACCATACTGTTTTTTTTTTTTTTTTAAAGAGGGGGCAGAAATGGAGAGGTGAGATGAATCTCGTTTCAGAAACTTTATTTGTTTATTCACTCATTTTTATGGCCGGCTCAGCCCGCCCCACGGGCAGGGCTGGCGCAGCATGTGGTGCTGGGGATCGAACCGAGGTCCCTGAAGCCGCCCAAGCTTTCCCAAGCAGGCGCTTTAGACCACTGAGCCATCCCACTGGGCCCACCATACTGTTATTGACAAACACAGCAGAGGGAAATACACAGTCGAGGAGACACTGCCGAGCCATTTCAAGGCAAAATAAATAAATAAATAAATAAATAAAAGGAAGTGACCCAAGAGAAATAGGACTGTGACACTGCCCTGGTGATAGGCCTCTTCAAGGACTTGGGTGTATCTGAGCTTCAGAAAATGGTCCCTTTGAGACGGTCTTTCTCCCCTGATTCCCTGGTTCAGAGAAACCCACAGTTCACCGAGGCAGTTTGCTCAACTCTAATTAGGAACCTGATTGCTGGTTGGCCTTGCACAAAGGACTTTTAATTAGGGCTGAGAATGCTTAGAAAAATCCACTTGGCAAGTCGGCTCCCTCCCTCTATCTCTTTTTTAACATCTTGCCAAGATCAGAAGGAAAGGGAGAGCTTAATTACAGTTGGTGTATATATCTTTAAGAAAAAAAATACATTAAGTGCTTTAAAATAGGCTCTCTTGGCTCTGTGATCACAAGGATTTTACTCACTTCTTATCCCTGATTGGTCTCATTCTCAGTTACAGATGAATCAGACACATTTTGAGCAGCTTTAAGATCTGCTTTTCATCCGAAGCCAAGTAGGCAAATGGCAGTGAATTCACAAGCTTTTCCAAATGATCTCATAGGTTCCTCTGGCTCCACTTTGGGGGCCATTTGCACTCTGCAATGTTGTTATCTTAAATACTACCAACCTGCTGGTGTCTAAGGAGAGGCCGCAGTGTGGGACAAGGCGAGGTGTTCCGCTTTCTGGAAGATAAGAGTGAGTCCCTTAATAGGTGCCCACAAAAACTGTGGATCAAAAAAGAAGGGGGGGGGGGGGATAAACCAGAACACGTGCAAGAGCTCCAGCCAGGAGGGTGACCCTGGAGGATGTTGCAGGTAGGACGCCTTCTCCAAGAGGAATGCTTTTCCTCAGCCTCTCACGAGAACAGCCTCATTTCTCAAGGTATTGGCCACTCTCTCATTAACCCAGCCTGACAGCAAGTGACCCAAGCTCCCCATCAATCCATTCGAACCTGGCCCTGGCAGCCAGTAACGTTTTAATTATTGATATGAAATGTCTGATAGTACATGGAAGAGCTGACCCCAGTATAATGCATGCTCAGGGTGGAGAGGCTCCAGCCAAACCCTGAAATGCATAAGATTTTCTGCACGAAGTTTTTCTTTCTGCAGCTCCTCTTTTGGTCTCTGTCTTTTTTCCCTTGAGCCTTTGTGCCTGAAAGCTAAGGATCCCTTTCATCTAATCTCAGGAACCTGAAGCTCTGCTATTGAATTGCATTTTTTTTTCACTTACTATTTATGTTTGATGCAAAAATAAGAAACTGGGTAGAACCAGAAGATGCTGTCACTTACTTCAGAAAGGGATATGTCGATCATTCTTGAGCCCCATCCAGCTCTTTCACACTTTTAAAACGTGATGCTTCTGTGCAGACTCTTGAGTTTGGCTCTGTGAAAATATCTTAAAATGCAGTCACATCTCTCCCTAGGGAGCTTGAGCAGCTTTTGGTCAACAGAGATTTTAAAGTTTCCTGCTTCGTGGCTTATGGCAACTGTGAGGGGAAAAGGAGCAGTGCTCTACTGAAATTGTTCCCACAACCTGGAGCAATCTAATGTCAACACAATGCTGTCCTTTGCACACAGCTTCCTAAGGTCACTCTGGTTCTGTGGTATAGCAGCTTCAACAAATACACTGAATTGCCAAGTGTGGTGGTGTGTGCCTGTAATCCCAGAACTTGGGGGGGCTGAGGCAGGAGGATCAGTGCAAGCTCAAGACCAGCCTGGCTACAAAAGTGAGCTCAAGGCCAGCCTGAACTGCATAATGAAACCCTGTCTCAAAAAGACCAAACAAAACAAAACAAACAAACAAACACACTGAATTATTTTATGCTAAATGTCATTGAGCTAAAAACCCCTTAATAGCAAAGAAAATATTGGGGGCAAAGCAGCTTTCTAATCCAAGCTAGGTGCAATTCCAAGATATTTGAATGATTTATTATAACATATGCATACTTTTTTTTTTTTTATGTGTTTTTACCCTGTCTCAAGAGAGATCAGACATCTCCTTATCGTGGCTATGTTCTTCATACTATTAAAAATCATTAGGTTTATAAGTTACCTTCTTTCCCAACAGCCAAGAATTCTCCCCAGAATTGAGCACCAGTCTGCTCTTGAGTTGCTGGGGAGAGAAATATCATTATCCTTGTTTTACAGATGGAGAGACCTGAAGGCCAAAGAGGCTGTTTTGCCTAAAGGTGCATGTGTTGTTTTAATCCTATACTTTTATTTTTATCTCTTTAAATTTCTTCCTGAGGGTGGTAATGAGTGTGGAGGATTCATCACGACTAAACTCCGTCTGAAGACTTGTTTATAAAATTATTTCAATAAAATCCACAATCAGATCGGCTGGGGTGGGTCTTCAAGCTGAGCAGCCTCTCTAATGAGCCTGCTCATCAGAGCACAGAGCCTCGTTAGAGGCTGGCTTCTCCCACACTTTGTCAAGGCGGGTGGTGAGGCTGGTAGAGGTGAATTACTAATAAAGACCAAAGCTCTGGGAGCCTTCCTACTATAATCCGGCTCCTTTCTCATTCATTTAATTATTTAACAAGTGAGGTTGAAAAGTGTTTGTGCAGCAGTTAATAATATGACTTCAGAGAGAGGTGGACAGCTTTGGCACACCTTTCTTCTTAGCTCCACTTGACTTTGACTTCCCATGTCTAAGTTGTTGTCCTGATTTCTCTTTCTTGTGGTTGTGTTGTCTTCACCCTCTGATTTCTTCCTGGCTCCTTGCTTCAATTCATGCACTTAACTTATAAGAATACTGAATTTCGAAAATACAAGAAAAATTCCAAATGTTTCAGAGCCCAGAACTTCTGCAAGCTTGTGGGTCTTAGCGTTACCGATTGTACTCGGGTACCTCGTAGAACACGGTCCTCTGGTTATCTACACTGGATGGGAACCATGTGCTGCCACTGTGCAGCTAAGCGATCAAAAGGCTCCATCACTCAAAGATGATTAAGTGTTTCGCAAGATCCACCATTGCACACTCCCGTGTGTGTAGACACACTCATGCACACACACAAGCGTGCATGCACACCCTGCTCTAGGAGGGCCCAACTGCCCCTGTGTGACCATGGGTGGCTTTGCTTCACAGAAACATCCAGTTAAGATCCACCATCCAGGGGCCTGGCAGGATGGCTCAGTGGTCTAAAGCGCCTATTTAGGAAAGTTTGGGCGGCTGCAGGGACCATGGTTCGATCCCCGGAACCACATGCTGCGCCAGCCCTGCCCTCAGGGCAGGCTGAGCTGGCCATAAAAATAAATAAATAAACAAACAAAAGTTCTGAAGCAAGAAATAAAATGAAATAAAATAAAATAATTCTTAAAAAAAAAAAAAGATCCACTATCCACTTCCTGTGTGAAAGTCACATTTGATATAGAGGGAGAAAGATAAAGCTCCATTCTATTTCTGTTGTATTTTAGAAACAATTCTCTAATAAAATCTCTGATTGTAAATGATAAGGCTATGCATGCTAGTTGTTAAGAAGGGGGAGACAGAA
Source organism: Myocastor coypus (assembly GCA_004027025.1). Lineage (NCBI taxonomy): Eukaryota > Metazoa > Chordata > Mammalia > Rodentia > Myocastoridae > Myocastor > Myocastor coypus. Next base: position 13,955 of record PVJA010007432.1, on the reverse strand, counting down.
AAACAAGACAAAAAGAGAAATTGCAGGATCCATACTTAGATCACCCAAATAGTAAATGTGAACATGTGGCTCTTCTAATCATAAAAGGAACTTTTAAAACTTGACAGTTCATATGTATATTCATTTTAAATCCTACTTTTCTTCTCCCTTTACCATTATTGCTTCAGCATTTTCCTATTAAGTAGACTGCAAAAATATGCTTTTTATCAATTGTGTGAATGCCATTGGATGTTATTATAAAGAATTCTTGGACGCATCTCCCTTGGCCCTCATCTCCGTTTCTGGAGGAACAAATTTGTCAAATGAAACTACTGAGTCAAAGTCTCTTAATATTTTGAAATTTCTGTTTCCAATTTTAAAAGCATGGTGCCAATATACCCCCTGAAAGTACTATTTATGAAACTATCCATTGAACTAAATTTTTGCTGTATTAATTTTTTTTAAAATCAAATCAAGTGGGGCTGGGGAGATATCTTCCTGGCACAAATGCCTACCTGACAAGTGCAAGGTCATGAGTTTGAACCCTGGTCCCACCAAAAAAAAAAGTGGTCTCAAAAAAATCAAATCAATTTAATAGGTTAATAAATGGCATCTTATTAGTATTAATTTGTATTTTCATCATAACTATTTTAACAGCTTCTGGAGGTATAATTTACATACTGTATATACTGTAAAATCACCCAATTTCAGAGCACAATTCAAAGGTTTTTTATGTAGATTTTAGAGTTGTACCACTATTATCAATTTCATTTGTTTGTTTATTTTTAAATATCATAACTTTTTTTTAATCCATTTGTGTTGATGGGCATTTGAGTCGCCAAGATTTAGCTATGACAGGCCCGGCAGGATGGCTCAGTGGTCTAAAGTGCCTGCTTAGGAAAGCTTGGGTGGCTGCAGGGACCATGGTTCGATCCCCAGCACCACATGCTGCGCCAGCCCTGCCCTGAGCACAGGCTGAGCTGGCCATAAAAATAAATAAAGAAACAAAAGTTCTGAAACAAGAGAAAAAATTTTAAAAAAGATTTAACTATAACAAATAGCACTGCTATAAACATGGCTGCACATATATGGTGTGGTATGATGTTTTCATTTCATTTGGAAAAACACCTAGAAGGAGAACAGCTGGGAGGAATGAAACTTCTTATCCTAGCTTTTTGAGAAATCTCCACCCTGATTTTCGTAGTGGTTGTACCAGTCTGCACTCCCACCAACAGTGGAGAAGGGTTGCTTTTCCCCTGCAATCTTTCTAGCTGTTATTGATCAACTTCTTGATGATACTTTGCTGATTTTACAATACTTACAAGACATAATAATTTTAGAACAGTTCTCACCATTCCAAAAAGTTCCCTTTAGCCTAATTGTAGTTAACCTTCACTCTCTATTCCTATCCATAGGCAACCTATCTGATCTGCTATTACTATAAATTTTTTCTGGACATTTCATAGAATTCATCTCATAGAAACGAATTACATAGAAATTAATTAATTAATAATTAATGATCTAGCTTTCTATTTTATTGTTCAGCAGTATAAAATGATTAAATAAAATCATTACAGCATTTTTTTTTTTTTTTGCAGGATTCAAACTCATGACCTTGGACTTGCCAGGCAGGCACTGTGCCATGGAGCTATCTCCCCGACCCCTGTTGAACAGTATTTTTTAAGCATGGTTGTATTCATTTATCTTCATAACAGATGAGCAACATTAGGATTGTTTCAAGTTTGGGATCATAATACATTATATTTGCACATACATCTTCTGTGGGTATATATTTTCATTATTCTTATACGGCTCCTAAGGAGTGGACTTGCTGGATCCTATAGTTTTTAAAATGTTCATCAGTTGCTGAATAGATAACCAAATTTGGTAGATTTAAAACTTCACTTATATTCCAGAACGATTTACATCACATACAAATAATATTTTCCAAAATTTTGGAGAAATCTTCAGTAAGCCTCCTGGACTTGGGAGAACTTCTGAAAGAAGATTTTGATGCTTTTGTCAGTTCCTTCCAAAGACAGTCTTTTCCTATACATAATTTATTGAGTCCAGGTTAGCACTCTCCCCTAGAAAACCATCAACTTTGTTAACATTTCCAAATCTCCAACAAAATCCTCTCATCTAATTTACCCTTCTCTGTGGCAGCCTCATAACCCTTTCTCATTTTCTTTTTTTAAACCCTTTTCTCACTTTCATTCTACACTATTTGTTTTCTCTTTTCTTGAATCGAACTGATAAAAGCTAGTTCCTTTTTCATTTCAAAACACTTGGATTTATCAAGTGTTTTAAAAATAATATTTATATTTTACTTTCTACTTTGTAAATTGTATATTTATCTCTATTTGTGCTTACCTGGATTTACTTTATTGTTCTATTTCTTATTTTTAGTTACATGCTTCAGTCATGTTTATTTACATTATCTCTGTTTTACTAATGAGAACATGGGGGCTTCCAACATACATCTTTGTATGAGAAGGATTTTTTTTTTTTTTCTTGGCAGGTTCAGGCTACCTTAAGGGTGGGTCTGGGGATCAAAAAGCCATCCTGCCGGGCCCCTGCAGGGCCCTAAGCACATGCTTAGGAAGGCTTGGGCGGCTGCAGGGACCGCAGTTCAATCTCCGGCACCACATGCTGAGCCAGCCCTGCCCTCAGGGTAGGCTGAGCCGGCCATAAAAATAAACAAATAAACAAACAAAAGTTCTGAAACAAGAAAAAAAATAAAATAAAATTCTAAAAAAAAAAAAGCCTTCCCATGTGCCTGACTGGATTCCCAGCACAGGTGCTTACACCACTGAGCTAACCCTCAAACCCCTACATCTTTGCATGGAGCTGGCTATATTCCGTGGATACGAAACACAATATACTGATCTTCATTATTTTTAAAAATGGTTACAGTTATAATCTTTATTTTTTGATGCAAATAAACTTTTTTGTTTATTACTAAAAATGTGATACTGGGTTTTTAACTTTTTGGTTTAAACTTCTGTGATTTGCTTCTAGTTTTGTTGCAGTTTGGACAAAAGCTTAATTTGTGACTTGATATTTGTTGTACTGAGTATTAAATTATACTTTAAGAAAGGCTTATTCTTTGTTGCTAGGGAATAAAATTCAGGATTTGCATATTAATCAATTTTAGTAATTACAGTCTTCCAAACTTCGGCGACTTTTTAACTCTATTGATTGTCGAAATCAGGTGCTTGGGTTTCTCATAACAATTACTTCTGTATGAGTTTTCCCTTTTGTGTCAGCTTCTATTTTTTACATTTAATCCTGTGCGTTTATTGTACTATTTTTTCCAGTACCATACTTCAAATTAATCCAGAACCTCATGTGTATTAAACAAACTCAACACCACTGAGATAGAGCCCTAGGTCTTTTTGTAAATTTTGACAGGAGGTCTCGTTAAACTGCTCAGACTGGCCTAGATCTTGGTTTTTTGTCGTTATTGTTGTTGTTTAGTTTAGCTTTGTTTTGTTTTAATGTATTTGGTACAGGATTTCACTATGCAATGTGGACTCGTAGTGACCCTCCTGGTTTCAGCCTCACCAGTGCGAGAATTACAGGCATGCGTCACCACTCTGAGCCTCGTTTGCTGGCTCCGTGTGCCCAGGGGATGAGGCTAGCGCATCAGATGATGCTGGGGATTGAAGACATTTTTCTTTCTTTTTTTGTGGTACTAGGGATTGAACTCAGGACCTTCCAATTGCCAGGCAAGTGCTTATTCCCCTGAGCTATTTCCCCAGCCTAGAACTTGTGATCCTGCTTTAGCCACCCAAGTAGCTGGGATTTCCAGCATGTGACAGAATCACATGACTTTTATCACCATAACTTCTTCATTTGTACCTTTTACCAACATAAAATGTCAAAAATGTCTTCTTTTTTTTTAAGTTTTGCTTCATGACGCATTTTGTTTCATCAAATCCTTACTGATATTTTTTTTCTTTGTCCAAATTTGCTTCAAAGACATTTGCCCATTGTTTTGTTCTTTTGACCCCTTAAGATTAATTTCAGCAAGGTATGGTGGTACACACCTGTAATTGCAGCACTTGAGAGGCTGAAGCAGGAAGATCGGTGCAAGCTCAAGACCAGCCTGGGCTAGCTACAAAAGTGAGCTAGGTTCAGCCTGAACTGCATAGCAAGACCCTGTCTCAAACAAGACAAAAAAAAAAAAAAGATTAATTTCAATATCATGGTATTCCTTCCTAATTTCAAATTGAATTCATGATTACAGTATAAGTTTGGACAACTATAGAAAAGCACACACATGAAAAGCCATTACCAGTAACCAGATTTATCACCCTTCTTCCTTCTTCTTTTTAAATTTTAAATGATATGCTCACAGAAAGCTGGAAGAGCCCGCATGGGGCATACAGGTCGGAGACCAATTAAACTAGAAATTGCATCATACAGGCCAGAGCAGAGAAGGACAAAGTCATGAAGCAGCAGCTCTTATTTTTGTTTCATTTCTTGAAGTCTGAAACAGCACATCATGTTCCTCGCTGGTCCACTGTGGGAGCACAGAAATAAAGTGATTAGACTGCCAAGGCTTCCGAGCAAGAATAACTTGAAGCTGCCACAGTCCAGAGGAGAAGCCCAGGTGGTCCCTTGTGCCAGGAGTCTTAGAGAAGGTGATTTCAGCAGCTGTCACCGAGAAATAAAACCTGAGCTCCAGCGAGGGCCTGGGCATGGGGCTGGTGGGGGAGCCCCTGTGGTGATCTGTGTGTGTGTGTGTGTGTGTGTGTGTGTGTGTGTGTGTGCAGGGTGAGCCAAGAGGCTACTGCAGCAGCAGAGAGGACTTGGCAGCAGCCCAGGGTCCCGCTGAGTCAACACAGCTGAGTCGGTTTCCTTCCAGACACCCTGGGAGGTCAAAGAAACCCTGGGCTTAAGAGATGCTCAAGTCATGTTCTGGTTGAAAATGAAGGTCCAGATCTTAAGGAAAAAAAAAAGATGTGTCCTGTGTCAAAGTGTCTGAAAATAGGCTCTCCAAAGGGAAGTTAAAGGAACCATATGCCTTCAACATAAAAGATGCATTCCAAGGGGTCTGGCAGGATAGCTCAGTGGTCTAAAGCACCTGCTTAGGAAAGCTTGGGTGGCTGCAGGGACCGAGGTTCGATCCCCGGCACCACATGCTGAGCAGCCCTGAGCCGGCATGAAAGTAAATAAATAAATAAACAAACAAAAGTTCTGAAACAAGAAAAAAAATAAAATAAATTTAAAAAAAGATGCATTCCACAGAATAAGTGTTTGCCAGGGAAGTGTGAGGTCTTGAGTTCAATCCCTAGTACCCCCTGCCCCTTCCAATAAATAAATAAATAAATAAATAAATAAATAAATAAAATGATGGGAGGATGAGGAGTTTCTTAAACCCAGGTTTGCTCCACAAAGAACAATCTGTGGGGAGAGATTGTAGAATCTATTCCCAGTGGTCACTGGGGAGTGATAACCAGACATTCAGAGGTAAAGGCCACGATGGCTAGAGGGGACCAGAGCACCGAGTATAGGATCCAGGCAGACCTCTGTGCCTTCTCTGGTCACTACTGAGCCTCTCTACACCAAGTTTCCTCATCTGTAAACCAGGGATAATCAGGAGTGTACCACAGGGTTTTGTTGGATTTAATGAAAGGATAACTACATAAATCTAGCCTAGTACCCGAAGGTGCCCAACGTAAGTTGGGCTCTCACCCCCTTTTGACTATCATTTGATGGGTAGTTAATCTTGAGCACTGATCAGCAAAGAGAACACTATTTGAACTCCATTTACCAAAATCTATTGGTTACCTACTTTGTGTAGGGCACTGGCATGGACATTGCAGCTTCTTAGCTCCCCGACATCTGTTCCCCTACTTTTGGTGCATCTCCAGTTTTTGCATGAAGGCCCAGCACCCTCCTTCCCGCTCCCTTAGTCAGCATGGCTTTGGTGGAGCTACCGGGTGGAATGTGACCCATGTGCATTTCCAAGGAATGCACCTGAGTATTGTGCCAAGAGTGATTGATTCAGGAATGAAACTATGACTCCAGAAAAGCCATTTGCTGGACCATTTCCTGGAGAGTAGGCTGTATCTTTTCCTAAACCAGAGCCAGGAGGCTGGAGCTAGTTACAACCTTCCCTGCCTCCTCCAGACTCTGAGAAAAAAGCATAAAGGAGAGCAGAGTTCAGTTGAGAAACAGTGACAAGCCCCCCTGATCCCTGGGATGTCCAGTTATGCGGTCCAGTATATTCTACTTTCAATTTAAGCTAGTTTGCCTATTGCCAAAAGACTACCAGCTGATACAGGCTATGTAAAACATACAAAAATAAATAAGGCAAAATGTATAAATTATAAATAAGCACTTATAAGAATAAGAACAGGGGCCAGCAAGATGGTTCAGTGGTCGAAAGCACCTGCTTAGGAAAGCTTAGGGAACTACAGGGACTGCAGTTCAGTCCCTGGCACCACACGCTGTGCCAGCCCCACCCCCAGGGGCAGGCTGAGCCAGCCATAAAAAAAAAAGAATAAGAACAGTATAAGGCAAAATATTTGTTCTTACTATTTGTCTAGTGTTTTCCACATGCTGGACCACTGCTAAGCTCTTTGTACACACTGTTATATTTAATCTTCACAACAACTATTTTTATGGGAATACCAGCTTTGGACTTTAAACTTGATAGATGCATAGATGTTGGAAGGTGTAAGAGGAAAGAAAAGAAGGTAAAGGGAAGAAAGCAAGTGAAGACAGCTTGGGAAGTAGCTGGCGTGCTGCTGCTATGTGGGGCAGAGGGAGCACGCAGCAGTGCAGTGGTGACAGGGCTGGAAAGGTGGGCTAAGGCCAGCCGATTGGGAGCCTGCAACACCCAGGTGAGGAATCTGTGCTTCAGACAATAAGGGCGTCTACGCAGAGAACTGAACAAGCACAAGTCTAGTCCATTAGGGCTCCGTTTGTCTGAGGAAAGCTTTTTTTTTTTTTTTTTTTTAAGAATTATTTTATTTTATTTTATATTTTTCTTGTTTCAGAACTTTCGTTTATTTATTTATTTATTTTTATGGCCAGCTCAGCCTGCCCTGAGGGCAGGGCTGGTGCAGCATGTGGTGCAGGGGATTGAACTGCGGTCCCTGCAGCCGCCCAAGCTTTCCTAAGCAGGCACTTTAGACCACTGAGCCATCCTGCTGGGCCCTGAGGAAAACTATTTTTATTTTAAAGAGAAAAAATAAAACAAAATTCACAAAACAAAATAATAGAAGGGTGGCAATGGTTAATACGTGCATGTTGTCATCTTTGAATTAGTTACTCAGAGCTGAGTAAGATACCAGCATGTAATTGTACAAACAATATTAGCACAAACCTTTCTTTTCAATGATGTAAGAGAAATTAGTAGTATAGCTCTCTTAACTATCTTTTGTCGTTTTCTTTTTGCTTTTCTCTTCACTATGCATCCAACCTGCAAAGTGAGACCTTGTATCAAAAAATTAATTAATTAATTAATTAGTGTTAATTGAAAATGTTAATGTTTAATTGTTTGATCAATCTTATACACCAATATCTATTAATCTAAACTGATCCGATGATGAAAATATGTAATATAACCATTGTTAAATTTTTCTGGTTTTGAAATTCTGTACTATATGTAAATAAATAAACAAATAAATAAATAAATAAACAAACATAGTATGCTAAGTCAAAATAATCCAAACACAAAGGGACAAATACTATATCCACTTATGCTGAATTCTGCCTCAATGAAGAACTTAAAATGGGCATTAGGAAGCATGGTAGATGCTAGTAAGGCCTGGGGCACAAGAATGTTGTTTAATAAGCACAGAGTTGCACTTAGGCATGATTTTAAAAGTTCTAAGAATGGATAATAAACACAGTTTTGTGACGTTGCAAATGTAATTAACACCACTGAGCTGAACATTTAAAAATTGTAAAATAGTAACTTATATAAAATCTAAGTTTTATCACAATTTTAAAAATCCATAAATTGATGTGGGGTCATGAATGCTTAATTAGGAATGAGGTATTTGCCTACTATCCCACTAAACCTTGAGCAGAAGGGAGAACTATCAAAATGGTGTTCTAACAACACTAATAAATACTGGTAAGGTAAGAAGCCCGGATGGATGTCAAGCATCAGAGTTGGGTATAAATTTTCACAACTGAGTAGCCTGGCAGGATGGCTCAGTGGTCTAAAGCACCTGCTTAGGAAAGCTTGGGCGGCTGCAGGGACTGCGGTTCGATAAGCAAACAAACAAAAGTTCTGAAACAAGAAAAAAAATAAAATAAAATAAAATTCTAAAATAAATAAATAAATAAATAAATTTTCAAAACTGAGCGGATAGATTAACGCTAACAGCCAGACAAAGGGTGAATCCAAAGGACCTGCGATGACCGCATGAGGACAAAGGCATGAGGAAGCTGCACAATTCCCAGGATTCCTACGTATTTCCCCTTCAAATTTGTTTTGCTTCCGTATTGTTTCAGCAACCCCGTCATTGCTTCTTGGTATGTTCTCATAGTCCCACGCATAGCCACACGCAGAACTAGTCAGCCACAGAGTCTGAACCGTCTGCCTCAGCCACTAAGCAGCACTCAGCGTATGGAAAGCGGTGGACGGCTGTGGTGTAGACAAAGTGACTCTGCTTTTCTACATGGGAAAAACACTCTATGTCTTGATATTGACCGAGAGCATTACTGAATGCAACCCTGGGGCGTGTAAATAAATTCCCTTTTGTGCATCACTGTGTTCTTAAAGAAAAGAGTAAATGTCACACTCTTAGTTGATCAAAATAAAAGCCAATTTCCCACCTACTTTTCAGGATCTTCTCTACTTCACTTTTTATATTTCCGTGATCCTGCTGTTCCAATAGTAGTTTAATAGTTCAACTTATTTGAAATGATGTAAAATCCAAAGCAAAGTACGTACATCTATAAAAGCTCAGATTCCTACAGATCCAAAAGTGGTTTGTTGAGGAGTGCGACATTCAAAGGAGACAAAGGACGCATGCGCTTGCTGGGTCCTTCGGCTCAAGCTGTGAGAAGAGCTTCCAGATCGCCTCCGGCCGCCGCCTCCTGGTGCGATCAGGAAACTGAGGCCCAGGGAGGTTAAGTAACGTGGTCACAAACAGCTAGTAAGTGGTGGAGCCCGGATTCAAACCCAGGAGCCAGGTCCAGCTTGTTCCCCTCCCTCTTCCCCCGTGTGACTGAGACTCGGGATGGACCTTGTGTGGAGGAGACGGCACTGCAGTGGCAGCAAGCCTGGCTCCAAAGCATCGCAGAGAAAGACAACAAGCTGGTCCCTACTGGCAAGCCAGCCTCAGAGCACGGTGATGAGGAGGAAGAGGAGGAAGAAGATGACGATGAGGACAGTGAGGAGGACTCAGAGCATGATGAGCCCATGCAGGACATGGACGAGGTCATTGACTACAATGAGTCACCTGATGATGGAGAAGTCAACGAGGCAGACATGGAAGGTAACGAGCAGGATCAGGACCCATGGATGATCTAGGTGGATGAGGCAGGGTGGCGATTCCCGGCCAGCCTGACTTGCCTTGCACCCCCAGCCTCAGCTGCACAATCCTGCAGAGCTAGCTGGTGGCCCCAGTGCCTGAAAGCTCACCTTTGGCCACATCCTCATCTGTTGCCAGGAGCTGATCTTGACCCCTCCCAGACCATCTGTCTGCCTTTGAATCTCCAGTCCTGAACCCACCCCACCTTCCTGTCCAGTACCTTACCCTTTGCTTCCCAGGTCTGGCATCTTTTTAATTCTTGTTAATAAAGACACAGAATTGAGGGGGAAAAAATGGTTTGTTGTTGTTCTCTGTAATCCTTAGATGCAACTTAGATGTGTTTTATTATCAAAAGGACCTGAACCCCTCTTAAGCACAAATGAAGTTAAAGCACCTATCTCCCACTGTCACACAGGAATTGCTGCAGCCCTTGGAGGAAAAGAGTGAGATATGGTGGGAGTAGGGAGAGGGCCAAGGAGGGCAAGGACAAAAGATTTAAGAGGTGTCAAGAATGCTTCAGAGCCGGGCGTGGTGGCGCACGCCTATAATCCCAGCACTCGGGAGGCTGAGGCAGGAGGATCATGTGAGTTCAAGACCAGCCTGGGCTACAAAAGTGAGCTCAAGGCCAGCCTGAACTGCATAGTGAGACACTGTCCCAAAAAGGAAAAAAAAAAAAAGAACACACAGGGGCTGGAGATTTGGCTTAGTGGTAGAAGTTGGAAGCCCTGGGTTTGGTCCTTGGCACCAAAAACAAACAAACAAACAAACAAACAAACAAATAAATAAATAAATAAATAAAAGCAATCTTCCCCTAAGAACATATACCAGCTCCCTGCATAGAATTATCATGGGTAGCCAATATGGCGCTAGTAATTTGAAGAGAGAGGTCTGACCCCTGACGAGATCACCACGGGAGAGACCATCCTGACTAGATGCCAAGTGAGATGCTGAGCAGCCCAGGAAGAGCAGAGAGCGAGAAGAGTTGTCAGAGGCAGTCGGAGCTGAGGGCGGGGTGGAGGTTTCCTAAATACCACTGTTGTCTTCAGCTGCCTGTGAGTTACATAAAGGAAATCCTTGCTGGGTTGAATCGGACTACATTAGTCTGATGAATCTGAGGTCAAATGGATGCCCCTCCCCTCCTCAAAGCATCACTTACAGCCTGTTCCCAACTTGGAACTTTAGGGAGAAATACTTGAACTTTGGCCCTGTGTTCGAGGAAAAGAATAGAAAGAGGAACGCTAAATGTGTCAGAACACATTTTTTAATACAGAGCAGCAATCGTCTGAACCAAATGATCTCCCATGCTTAGAATCTCCCTAAGAGACACAGAGACTGGAAGCTGTTATGCACTGGTGATTGTTTCTGTACCTGAGAAGTCATGATATTGACAGGGACCACAGCTGGGTTGGATGAAGTAAACAAGTGAGTATGCTGAAGAAACTAGGTTAAGAGGCAGAAGACAATGGAAAGGACTTTTGAGGCTAAGATCTCTGCAACTGCTGCAGATGGAAAGAAGCTCAGCTCCTGGTGGCTTCCTGGTTCCCAGCTCTGGTCTCTGTCTCATAAAGGTCTCTGTATTTCATATCCATAGGACCACCCTTTCACATACAGTGCACTGGAGCAAGCTCGAGTGACCTTTTCATGCTTCGTTTTATTGCCATTAAAGGAACCTGAATCAGAATAGAGGCAGCACAGGCTGATAAATTCTCTGCTTTCATTCTTTGTGTTCTTCCAGGCATGGCTCCTGAAGGATCCTCTTCCTTCCCTTCCCCTAGGACTGTCATAACAATGCATGACTTCTAAATTCTTACTGTAAAGAACCAAGAATCAATTGATCAAATGCTGTCAAAAGGTGACATCCAAGTTTGAGTGACGTGATGTCGCCGGTCCTGTCCCTAACCACTTATCTATTTTTAGTTCTATTCCTGCTTTCTGAAATTATAATGCTTAAGCAATTGCCGGGAGTGATTAACGAGTGCCTCACCTTTTTTGAAGATGATACTTTGATCCAGAGCTTACACCGTCTTTACATCTTTCTGTCTGTGACAGGGACTTTGGAATATGCCACTTTACTAAATATCAAAAGCCCATTGGTGGATAACAGAAACTGAAGCTTGTCAGAAGAAATCTACCCAATGTGTTCACCAAGTTACTTCCCATCTTTAAAATAGGGGTAACATAGACAGCCTTTTCAAGGACTCTGGGAAACAAGAAGGCCTAGTGGTGGAAAGAGGCCCGTCAGCAATTCCAGTTGGGGCTAAAAAGGAACTTCATGGAGACTGGCCGCTGTTTACGATGGTATTCGGTGGCACAACATCAAGCGACAGGAACAAATCCTGTAGCTGAGCTTCAGTAGAATCTACAGCCGGAAGCAGAAAGCTCCAGCGAGCATTTTGTACATGGCATGACATTATCTTCAAAATAGTTGTTCAGGTTACCAGATATAAGCCTGCAAAAATTGTTTTTAAAAAGTTGTAAGAAATTAGAAGAATAGGGGGCCCGGCAGGATGGCTCAGCAATCTAAAGCGTCTGCTTAGGAAAGCTTAGGCGGCTGCAGGGACCGCGGTTCGATCCCCGGCACTACATGCTGCACCAGCCCTGCCCTCAGGGCAGGCTGAGCCGGTCATAAAAACAAACAAACAAACAAAGTTCTGAAACAAGAAAAAAATAAATTAAATAAATAAATAAAAATTTTAAAAAAGAAATTAAAAGAACATAAATTAATTAATGTAATTTTTAAGCATTAACTGCTCCTTTCAATCAATCAGCAGGAATCAGCTGCACAATTGTCCAGACTATCCTGCATATACACATAAGTGTATTTTTCCCTTCCTTCTTTCGATCTTTTCCTCATCTGCATGTTGTGCTTCTGCTCCAGCGCCAGCCACGTGCTGCACCACGCACCGGCCCCTTTGATGACAGACTCGCAACATTTGTCAGTTATCTAACTGCAGAAATGAGGGTCAGTGCTAACTCAGTTGGAAGAATTACTCGTTTGCAAGCTTGCTGCGTCCTTTGGTGCATATGCCTGAGAGGTGCTAGAGCCACTCCAAAGGGGCTCATGGCTATGGAGCTGCAAAGTAGAGTACTACCGGAAACAGATTGGAGAATTAAAAGATCAAAAATAGTCATGAGAAGACTTGAGCTTCCCCCGTGAAACAATAGCATGTGCTACAACTTCTCTACACATAAAATTTCATATCTCACAGATATTCATTTCCTATAACATTACTGAAATATGCTACAAAAACTTGGCCACGATTTTTATCAAAACTAATTAATTATTTATTTATTTATTTTTATGGCTGACTCAGCCTGCCCTGAGGGCAGGGCTGGTACAGCATGTGGTGCTGGGAATCAAACCGCCATCCCTGCAGCCACCCAAGCTTTCCTAAGCAGGTGCTTTAGACCACTGAGCCATCCTGCCAGGCCTAAAACTAATTTTTTAAAATGTATTTGATACATGGGGCCTGGCGGGATGGCTCAGTGGTCTAAAGCACCTGCTTGGGAAAGCTTGGACAGCTTCAGGGACCACAGTTCGATTCCTGGCGCCACATGCTGCACCAGCCCTGCCCTCGGGACAGGCTGAGCCGGCCATAAAAATGAGTGAATAAACAAACAAAGGTTCTGAAACAAGAAAAAAATAAATAAATAAAATAAAAAAGTCTTTTAAAAAAATGTATTTGGTATAGGGCTGGCCAAATAGCTCAGCAGATTAAAGTGTTTGCAAGCAGAATCAGGGCCTGGGGTTTGATCCTGGGCCATGCAGTGCCAGTCCCACCCCAGCGTGCACCGAGATAGCAATTGAGACTGGGCATGGTGGCATGCATGTGTAATGCCAGCTCTTGGAAGGCTGTACACAGGCAGATCACTATGAGTCTGAGCTACAGTGAGACCCTGAACACCCTGTAGACCCTTCCCTAAAATACAAAAAATAAAAAATAAGATGAAGTGAAAAAAAAAGTCTTTGGTGCAGGGTCTTGCTGTGCAGCTCAGACTCATAATGATCCTCCTATCTCAGCCGTGCCAGCACTAGGATTACAGGCCTGCACCACTATGTCTGATCTTGGTGGTTGCAGATGGCCAGCTGGTCACGCCCAGGGCAGGGTCAGCATGCGGTACCAGGGATCCACCCTGAGTCCTTGCACTTGCCTAGGCAAGTGCTTAGACTGCAGAGCTAGCTCCATGGTCCCAAACTGTACATTTTTATAAGTTCTAAGGAAGGGCATCCTCTTTCACCATGTAAAATTCTGAAGTGGCATCTCTAATGTCTCCTTGATGATTACCTTGGCTCACAGATGCATCAAAAACTGCAAAAAGAAATACTGTCAGGAGAGCCAGCCAGATAGCTCAGCAGATGAAAGCACCTGCCTAGGCAGATACAGTGGCTGGGGTTCGATTCCAGGTATGCCCTGCTGGCCCCGCCCCCAGGGGTGTGCTGAGAGGGTGAGACTGAGCGTAGTGGTGTGC